>JANHGL010010257.1:2737-26623 GCA_024611195.1 Ceyx melanurus
GATAGGTGTGGGGCTGGGGGACATGGTTTAGGGACACCGACAGTGTAGGGTTAATGGCTGGACTTGATGATCTGGAAGGTCTCTTCCAGCCAAATCATTCTATGATTCTATGATATAAATATACTAAACAATAAAATTATAACTTCCTAGATATTCAGACAGCATATTTCTTCCTTAAAAGGGGTTACACTTTCTCACTTCCAGTACTCAATGATTTACTTAGGAACTGATTAGCTTTTAATTTCACAATCTCTAGTCAATATTTTATCCAAAATAGAGAAAGTTGTAATTGTTTTTATTCAAGATCTGGAGATTTACTCATTTGCTTTCATAATTGCTTCATTATAATTTACATGTTAATTAATTCTTCTAGATTTACCGAGTAATACAAGGTTACCTAAGTGAATTGCAAATGCAGACTTTATAATACCTCTAGGACTCTCTTCCAAGGTACCCAAGTTTCCTAGAGTGTCACTATATTCCTGGAAAAATCTTACCTTAGCCAAACAATGACTAATACCTAGCATCTATGGAGTTATTACTCTTCCTCATTAAAATAGAAGTTATCTGTACCAATAAAGCAGGTTATCCCTGCTTCTCTCCTCTGGAGATGAAATACCTCTGCTGCTGCCGGTAGAACATTGCACTTTTATGCCTCTGTCTGAAAGCAAATATATCTTTTCTCCAACAACTCGTATTAAGATAAAAGGGAATTGATTTCCAAGAACAAGAAGAACAGAAAGTTAATCAGTTACCAGGTGCAAATCATGCTTGACCAACCTGATTGCCTTGTATGATGAAATGACTATGGACCAGGGGAGAGCAGTGGCTATAATACACTTCGGCATTCATAAGACTCTTGACACAACCTCCCACAACACTGATTTGGAAGCTGAGAAAATACAGGCTGATGGGACTGTTAGATATGTTGAAAACTGGTGAGAGACTGGTCTCACAGTGATCAATGGTTCCAAGTACAGTTGGCAATCAGTAACACAAAGAGAATCACAGAATTGCTTCTGAGCCTGACAACAGCCCTTATGTTTGTCAGCAACTGGGGTCATGGAGGAATTTAATGAAGCTCAATAAGAACTTCAAAGCTCTGTACCTGGAGAAGAATAACCTTGTGCAGAAGTTCAGCAGGAAGCTGGCTGCCTGAGCCACAGTCCTGCTGAAAGAACCAAGGGCCATGAGGAATACCAAAGTAAATATGAGCCATGGTGCAGTCTCCTTGTGTAAGTGGCAAGACAATACTGGGCTACATTAAGTGTAAGCATCATAGAATATAATAATAGAATCATTTTGGTTGGAAATGACCTTTAAGATCATCGAGTCTAACCATTAACCTAACACTGTCAATCCCACCACCAAACCATGTCCCTAAGCACCTCATCTACATGTCTTTTAAATACCTCCAGGGATAGTGACTCCACCACTTCCCAGGGGCAGCCTGTTCCAGTGTTTTACAACCATTTCAGTGAAGAAGTTTTTCCTAATATCCAACCTAAACCTCCCCTGGCATAAAGTGAGGTCATTTCCTCTTGTTACTTAAGGAGAAGAGACTAACATGAACTTTTCTACAACTTGCAAGGTAAGGGGAGACATTATCACTCTGTATAACTACCTGAAAGCAAGTTGTAGCAAGGTGTGTGTCAGTCTCTTCTCCTGAGTGATAAGGTCTCCCCTGAGCCTCCTTTTCTCCAGGCTAAACAACCCCAGTTCCCTCAGTCACTCCTCATTGGACTTGTTCTCTAGACCCTTCACCAGCTTAGTGGCCATTCTTTGGCTGTGCTCCAGCACCATAATGTCATACTTATAGCAAGAAGTCCAAAATTGAACGCAATACTCAAGGTGTGACCTCACCAGTGTCAAGTAGAGGGGCATAATCACTTCCCTAATCCTGCTGGATTATTTCACACTATTATATCAAACTATGTGGATTATATCAGACTATTTCTGATACAAGTCAGGTCAAGTGACTGCACCGAAGAGGCTCTATCTGGATAGCTGTTTTAAGTTTGAGGCTCTGCTGTCCCTGAAGAATGTTAAGGAGGTGAAGAAGGTTCAGCAGAAGGCTGTAAAGACAGCCAGCACTTGACCCACTAGAAGAGATTGAGAGAGATGAGTGAAGAGGGTGAACTAGTAACACCCTACAGCTAGTTGAAAGGTAGCTACAATGACAATGAATCACAAAATCACAGAATGTTAGGAATTGGAAGGGACATAGAAGATCATCTAGTCTGGATATTAGCAAAACAAGAGTCACAGACATCAGCACAAATGTATTCACTAGAAAGACAGTTTAGTACTGTAATATATAATTCACATAGGTGGATTCTCCATTCTTAGAGGTTTTCAAGATTAGCTAAACAAAACCACAGCTAACTTGATCTAGAGTTGCCAGAATGGACTAGATGGCTTCCTGGGGTTATTCCCAAACAAAATTTAATGATTCTGTGAAAATCTGTGAAATAAATCACACTGATCAGCATAACTTGTTTTTTATAGTAATGGTTAGAAGGGTTATGAAATATGCCGTTTGTACATGAAGCTCCTTTATTAAATGTAGCCACATTAGAGAAAGGACTAATTCAAAATGGCAGGATATCCCTTTATATTACCTGCATGAAGAAATAATGTTTATGGTTTAGGACAATACTTCACCTATTTAGTAACAGCAGGCATTTATTGAATTAGAAATCAATGCTGAAAGGCAATTTTTCATAGGCCTAGACTTTCATCAGAAAACAGCATGAAATGCCATTTCCTTTCTATACACTTAAGTGTATTAAACATTTTTGGGTTTTATAGGCATGGCACCTTCAACAAGAGTTCCAAAAGTGTCACTGAGAAAAGAATCATTACCGTTATCCTTCAACATTTTGGCAAATCTCCCGTGCAAGTATTTTTTACTTCTTTTACATGAGACTTAAAATAGTCTGTCACAAAAAAAACCAAAAACAAACAAAAACAAACAAACAAAAAGAAAGTAGTAAAAAAAAAAAGACTTAAAGAATTAATACACTACAAATTTGGAAGTTATTTTAAATATGTAATAAGGAAATGAGATCCTGAATTGTGTTCATGTTTTTCAATACAAGTATGGGACAGTGTTGCATTCCCACTGCCAAGTAATAAACATATACCACTGAATTTGGCTACACTTCTTCTCAACTATGAAGGAAACCCCTGGATATGATGCCTGCCCTGGAAAGCTGTCATTATTTAATATCGGCATATTCCAGTTTTATACCAAATACATGAGTAGATTTACCTGCTATTTGTTAGTGTTTTCAAATAACAGACAAATATTAATTTCATTGTAAACTGCATTAATTGGTGAGATCCACCTTATCTCCTTCAGCAAAATAGTTTTCATTTTTAATCACTGCACTAAAATTGAACCACTTGTCTTTAACAAAGCCAACGAGCTCCTTAGTACTGCTGCTACAGCCATTTGGTCTTACTGAGTTCAATGGTCTATCTAGCTGCATAATGATAAATAGCAGGATAAAAACAGCCAATGTGTAGTGCAATTATAAAATACAAAAATGGTTCAGGGACAAATCTTGAGAAGTCAGAGAGAGTACTCAGAACTGGTGACAAGATACTAAACTCCTTGCATATCTATATATTAAATAAAGAAAGACGGGGTAAGGGCTTAAATACCAGCTTACATTTGTCCATGACAATTAACAGCCAACATGTATGCTCCAAGAACAGTTGGCAATTAGTAATCTCCCAGACAGTGGGAGACTAAATACAGTCTGCAGGATAAGACAGGTCAAGGGCTGTGTGTTGTGAATGCATAAACACACAGCAATCTATTTTATTTTCTACCATGGGCACAGCCCTAAGTATACAAGAAAGCACTGGCCTGTGCTCCAAAATATAGATACCAAAACCACAGATAGTATCAGGCAGCATCAATGTAACTAGTTTGTCCTTACTCCAGAATTAGTTCGCCAATGCTCTTTATTCTTCAGCATACATTCACTATGACATTTCACTGCTCCTTCAAGGAGCAACAGCTATTTCTGGCATCTGCTACTGTAACCACAGCTCACACAGACAGAGAGCCTGGATACTGCTGACAATGCAGCCATAGCAACAAAGAGCCAACCTTGGGCTGGTGAGTAGAGTTTTAACCCATTTCCAGTATGGCTTTTCTCCTGCAGTTATGAAGTTGACAGTACCTGAGCTAAGCAGCTCCTAGCTAGCTCAACTTGTTCATCCCAGCTGCAACTGCTGTAACACAGACGTACCACAAAGTCCAACACTCAGGGGATCTTCAAAAGTTTCTCTCGGCTGCTGTCCAACCCTGGAGATCAGGCTGGTTGCACTGAGTGGGTGAACATGCACAGAACAGCCTCCATCCCACGCTGGCCAAACAGAAGCTGGGGTGGTGTGCAAGCCCCAACAGAGTTGACAGAAATCCCTGGTGGCACCCTCCTTTTGGGAGCCACCCAAAATCCCTTTTGGGCCTCCTAGGCTCAAACTGTAACCAAATGCTGAGCATGATTTGGGGCAGACCCACAAGTGAACAGGCAGGAGCAAGACTCCCCCTTCTACCACACCATAGTGTTTTTCTCCAGTGATGCTGGGCAGAGATGAACTAGTTTGAAATGTGTGCTTATGCAGTTACACAACCTCAGCAAGAAAGACATTGAATTTCCTCCCAAACTAGAACATCTAAAATAGGTGTACCTTAAAAACTATTGCAGCACTTCTACCAAATCAAAATACCTGGACAGGTCCAAGTAGCAATAAAGGCACATTTTTCCCAGGATATTAATATGAACACTCCACTTACTGATAATATTTCCATAACCATAATAGAAAAATACTCAAAGCTGTATAAAACCAGTGAAATTCAGTAAGTGATACAGTACTCAGTTTCTCTGCCTCCAAAAAACCTAACCCTGCTAAACATTTTATCTTCTGGTCCTAAACACTCTAACTTGCTTTCTGGGTGATTCTTGCTTCAGTAAGCTGTCTCCTGCAGTTCTGATAATAAAGTTTTTATTACTTTCACATAGTGATAAAAACAAGTTATGCCTCTTAGTTATGAGAGAATGGCAATAATGTCCGATTTTTTCATTTTCCTTCTAATAGAACTAAAAAAATTTTAGTGATTCTATGCAAAACCAAGAAAAAAAATGCACACATCTAGGGTTATAATTGATATAAACATGCTTGAGTTGCAAAGGCTACTCAATATGTCACAATATTAAAAAAAAAAACAAAACAAAATAACAAAAAAAACCCACCACCAACAAAACCTGTTTCACTCTGGAGATTGGTACTTGCTTCATAAAAAAACCCTCTTATTTAAAGCTGACAGGAAACTATTTTGTTAAGGCTTAAGTAGCTGCCCTAGTAAAACATTAGTTTCTCAACTGGATCAAACTACTCTGACTTACAATAACTGGAAGGAATGGTTTAATTAGTTCTATTGAATATACTCTGCACCTGACTAGACTTACTTCTCAGTGTTAGGCAGAACTCATTAAAAAAGAGAACTCAACCTTTTGCTCATAATTACCTTTGGAAGACTAGCACTTGAGATACTTTTCTAATTGCAGAAGAGATACCACACAAAGCTACCATTCAAATGCATCTATTAATTCAGTTTTATTTTCTGCTCAGCCTTCCAAAACTAATTATTTAACACAGAGGTTAGAAAATTGGAAAGTGAGCCTCAAGAGGGATGAGGCAGAAGGTGTCTTTAAAAAATAGCATTTGAGCATTGAGGGTGAAGGAAGATCCTAAAAAACAGGTGAAAAAAAAAAAATTGTAAAATTGTATAAGAAAAAAAGCCCTCCAGTCAAGCTCTGTTTATTACACAGAAGACACACATAGCAATGTGCATACAAGAAACCATATGGAGCCACCATTTTAAATTAAATCTTGAAATAGACTTTGTGACTGTGAGGAAACTACTTTTGTGCAATGTAATTCATCACCATTTAATGGTTCATACATCAATATTCCCACTGGATACTCTTAATATAGATGGTATCTAGAGCAAAGGACACTAGAATTACTACAGTGACCATGTCAGTCATATATGTTCTATTGCAGGAAGAAATGTGTACACCAAGTTTAAGATGTGCTTTGGCTACACTTAAAGCAGGAGACTTAATAGAATAGAAAGGACCTGAGGAGCACTTCTGAGACGTGCTCCTCAGCATCTTCAAAGACTTACCTCTATGTCTACAGGTTGTCTAGTGAGGGATGTCAGTGTTGTCTTCCATGCAGCAATTACTTCCTTCATTTAATATTACTACAGCTGTGTCAAATTTATAATTAAGAAATGTATAAGCACCTGCTAAAAGGGCCACTTTCTCCCCGCTAACTTACTCGGATAATTAATAACTTACTTATTAATCTATACATTTATTGACAAATAATTCTTGTTTCACTGCATAACTTCAAGTATTGTTTTTTTGATAATAGAAAGTTAATAGACAACACTGTTCATTACCAAGTGCTGCAGAATCCTGCAAATCTTTCATAGATTATTGCATTTCTTAATGCACATGTCTAAATTAGATTTCAGCACTGACAGCAATGTTCAATACATTTAATAGCTACAGTAATATTACTGTTTATAATTACCAGATATGTTTTATCAACTACTTCCATGCAATCATCAATAGGTAAGATAGGCAAGGGCCTCTCTGACTTGGCACTAACTCTAAGCCTGGGGTGTTATCAGTGCTAGAATCAGACACTGTCTGGAAAATCAGGCTGCTAAACTCAGACAGTGCAGTTAGAACTGAGCTGAAAAGTAAAATCATTGAGCAGAATTAGTTCTAACTCACACCAGGACAAAAAGTCAGCACTGTGGATGGATCTCTCTCATCAGAATCCTTCCCAGGGATCTTGTCACTCAACAAAGCATTGCCCAAAACCCACACAAATTATACCTTGTATCTTAACTGTCCAAAATCAGCACAAGACAACATTAATCTCTAACAATATACTACTTAATTTTAGTAAAGAGTTCTGTCTGCCTTAGACAATTAAACTGGATTAATATTTTTTCATTTTCACTTCATTAATTCCAGTTTTTCTTTACCACATCTTTTATACAATCACCACACAATCCACTCATGAAAAAAAATAATTATATTGTCCCGTAATAAAAGTCTCAGTTTTGCCTGGTAAAAAACAACTGCTAGATAGGAATCCTATGGCTAAATGGCATTTTCATTTTGCTTCACATGTCTTTCCTTCAGTTTCATTGTTGAATGGGCTGAAAGAGCTCATCATTCAGACCAACAAGATGGACAACAGAAGCAGATTTTTCTCCTCAAAAACACACTTGGAAACAGTTAAGACAGACTTAAACTTTTTATATCCTTCTCAAAGAGACTGATTTAAGAATTCACACCACAGAAAATCACAGGAATATTACTCTGTACTACTGATGACAGTGAGATTCTTTTTATTAAAAGAATTACAGAGAAAACTCAAGCTATTTAAAAAAAGGTAGTATGTTATGACAAAAGAACAGGAATTATACCCAGAAAAGTGCACTTTTTATAGCTACAATTTAAGTATTAGAAAGTATTTTAAGGTAAGGCTTGAATATAAATGGAAAGAAACAAGATTAAAAACTAAATCATTAAAATTACTACATTTTATGGTGTTTCACAAGAATTACATGTAGGAAAATAGTGAATTACATAGTTTCATAAGCATGGTTCATATGAAGAGTTGCTCTGAATTTAACCACAAAACCCCTTATGCTAGACCCTAAATAAAAGAGTCTATTTTAAAGATTATCCGTAGCACTCAAGTGATTAAAAATTAGTATGATTCAGAATTGTTAAAGGAAGAAATCTATGTAGGATTAGTACAAGAAATACTTTTCAAAAGTTTAAATCCTTCATCAGTGAGTCAGTGTACTGCTATCCCTCAGAGCAGCATGCACATGAACAATATTCCACATGAACAGAAATGTTATTAAATGCGAATCACTAATAAGGGGGGAAAAAAAAAAGTGGTTTTTTTTCTGTAAATGTGTCCCCATCCTCTCCCTTACAAAATAGTAAAGAAGAAAAATGTGTTTGCATTAAAATGAAACCCTCAGATGCGTCTAAAAATGAATCTTCTAACATATATAGGCCAAAAGGATTTTTTTTTTTTAGCTCTGAGGACTCTCAGAAGAAGAGTTTGCATCTGTTAACCTGTTGTAGGGTAAAGAACACTAAATATCTGAGAGGCAGTCAAGACAATTTATTTGAGCACCACTTTGTCAATCTGAAAGAACATTTCTACACAGGACACAAGTATATATTAAATAACGGAGTTTCTAAATCTTAATATTCCACACACCCCCTTTTTTTTTTTTTGCTGATTTTTAAATTTAAATCTCTTCCCTTCTCCTAGGAGCTCTCCCCACATTACCTGGCATAGAGGGCATCTGCTCACTTCAGTCTGCAGATCAGGCATCTAATTTAAATATTCACAATAAAAATGGTGCAAAACTAACAAGCCTGATTTTCCTCTTACTAACTCCTTTGCTTTGTAATCACACTAGGAGTGTAAATCAGCATACAGAAGCTCTCCCATTTATGACACTGTACAGGACTAAGCTTTTAAATGATATCTGACATTGCTAAAATGCTCATCTAAATACTAGAAAAGCAAGTGTGAAATCAACCTGTTAGGAAGGTTCACAAATTATACAACCCCTACCTCTCTGGGTAAGAAGTGCCAGGTTAGAGTGCAAATCCTGGAAAAAGAGAAAAGTTTTAGAAAATATTTTACAGAATATTTGGGTCATCACAAGTTATATATACTGAGGTGAAGCTGTAACTTGGTCAAAAATGTGGTGTAGTAGACCTGGGAGAAGGAGACAGTTTGTAACAGTGATGAAAAATACAGCTTAAAGTCCATTGTGATTGTCATGAGAAGGAATATAGGCCTTCAGAAGTTACTTTGGAAAAAGAGCAATTTTATAGGTCAATGCAAAGTTTTATGTTAACAGAACTGAGAAAGTCTTGAAAAAAAAAAACAAACAAAACAAAATACACGCACACAAAAAAACCCCAACAAAAACAAACAAACCACCCGCATTACCAACATGCATTTGCTGTCTACAAAACATAGCCAGTCAGTGAGTGGGAGCAGTCAATAATGTCCATAATGGTGAAGAGTAAAAAGAAAAATTATTTGTATTTCACAGTTCTTCTACCACGTTAGAAGAAAATATGTACCTTACATAAAGAAGAGATCTAAACAAAGAACTTGAATATATTCTGGTTTGTTTGCTTCCAGAGTATGGGATTTAGTATAAAATTATTTTAAATTTTTATATAGTATGCATACTGGGTACCTAATGCATACAATTTACATCTGTAAAATATTATCTACTGTAACACCCTCATTACAATTCTGCATATGAAATCTGTGAAAGTTGATCCAAAATCTGTGGGAATGGAACTGCCCAGCTTTTTTCCCCTCCTCTTGCCTTTGATTGTGTAATAGCCATGCACTTTGTCAAGTCCAGCAGAGTCTTGGGTTAATAATTCAGCTCCACAAAATCCTGACCTTTATGAGTCTGTATAAGTTACTTTCTGCTTGCAAGTCCAGGGAAGATCATGATGCTCATGGTAGTTGTTTTTGAGGTGTTAGGAGTGCACTGGGATGAAAGAACTTGGTAGAACATACGCAGGCATTCAAGGTGAGTGAAAGTGGCTGCTTGTATGACCCCCCATACTGCATCAAACACTAAACACTGTGGAAAATAAATCGGAAAGATAAATTAAAAAGTGTAGGTAAGGGCAGACACACCTCTCTGGGAGGTCAGAATGGCTCTCTGGAAGTAAATACAACAGGAGTGAGTTTGTGAGCAATCCTGATGGAGGGCCAGGTGAAAAAGCCAGTCTGGTGTGAAATTTCTTTAGCTCCATTTTCATCTGGCAAATCTATTACTATTGCAGGGGCCTAGGCTATGTGAGGGCAGTATCATTGTATCTCCCGCTCCCTCCTTATGGCACACTGTAGGTATTGTCTCTTCTCCCTGTGAGGATGGGAAGGTGTCTGGACACAGAATAGAAGAATCCTGGGGCAGATACTCTGTGGGCACTAGCAGAGAAAAACCTGCTGTAAGGCTTCCTGTTGTTTTAAAATGAGTGATGCTGATGGCTCCCACATCCTCTTCTCATCCCATGTGTGCCAGCCAATTTAGTTCAAAAAAAGATAACTAGCTTGTTTTACCTAGACCTCCACATTCTATTTTCTTCTCAGCCTCACAAAGAAATATAAACTATCATCCTGGTTGCTGGAACATCTTGCTGATGTAAAAGTATTACATCAGACTAAATGAAATTAAGAAAAATCTGCAAGTGCTGTTTTCAGGCCCTTCAAACCTTCTTTTTCCTATAGCAGTAACAATTTATATTTCACCCAGAACATCCAAGTAAAGTGGATGTTGAAAACTATGCTGAGAAAGTACTGAGAAGGATCTTTCTCTTTAGATATGTTTTCCTTCACTTGTTTCTAATAAAAGTGCTTTTGAATGCTGTGCTGGGACCAGAGAATGGTGTTGAAAGGTAAGGTCAGTAAATCCAAACTTTTTTAACAAGGAAAAAAACAGAGATAGCATCAATTTACTCTTGGATAACAATTTACCCGACATCTATGAAAGTTTTCATGTACTGAAGAATGGAACACAGGGAGAATTTGTGAAACACTAAGTCATTCCACTGTTGCTACTTGGCTGGTGGCAATAGAACCACTAAAGAAAAGCAATCCAAAGGGCCGAGACACAGTCAGAAGATGAAACAGAGAGGTAATGTTGAGGTCAAGCAGACAGAACAGAGTCTACCTGACACCATTTCTCTACTGCTAATAATGTCAAAATATCAGCTCCCTGCTAACCCCTTTATTTTACTGCTCAGCCTCCAAATCAGGCCTTTTTTCCCCAAGTATAAGTAATATATATGCTTTCTGATATAACTATTGTGCAAGTCCTTTCTAAACTCCAATTTGCACACCTGCCTGGTGCCTACCGCAATTTTCTTTGAGATTTTTGACCCAACTTCAACCCATCAGTTCTGACTGAACCTCAGCCTCATTTCTTCTCCAAGTACTCTTCACTCTGCACTCCCAGGTCATGACAGGCTTTAGCAGAACCCTCAATCCCTTGACTACACTAAATATAAAAGAAAAAAAGAGCAGATAACTTGTGCTTGTTATTTGTGGATTGCTATGTGGATTCCCCAGACTGCATAGTTCATTCTGCTGTTCTCTGTTGTGCTCCAGATGAGAGCACAGCATGAGAGAGGAGGGATGAGTTCAGCATATCTCTCTGGCAGAGTTAATTGGATGCTTCTGCCTCTAAAAGTGAGCAAATAAGGAAACAGAAGGCAAGTTAAAAAAAAAATAAATTTAAATGAGACAGGCTCCAACAATGGAGAGACAAACTGAAGGTCCCAGTTCCAATCAACATCCCAAACACTTCAGAAAATTCAAAGCACTGACAAGCTATCCACCTTAATCAGATATTCAAGAAGCAAGGGTCAGATTTAGGTCTTCTCAGAAGCAGCAATCAGGCTCCTGACAGAATGCAAAAACATAGCCAGCAGCTCTACTTCATGAAGGACCTTCCACACAGATCTGCTTTCATCCAGAGAGCAGTGCTGTCAGTGGTCCCACTGCTTCTCACAGAAGAAGGTGAGAAATGAAACACTACACACATTCAAGAAGACAGAAAAACAAACAACAACAAAAACTCCACTTAACAGTGCAAAACTAAGATAGCTGGTGATGAAAGCTGTAGAAGCAGTTTCCTTAAAAATTAAGACACCTTCTTCCACTGTGTACTGAAAAGCAGCTATCTGCATATAATGCTTGCTGCAGATAGGACTTTTCAATAGTAACGTACTACTACTAGGTTAGGTGTGCCATTAAAAAAAACAAAAGGAAAAGGGGAAGTAGGGTGGAGTTCCAACATACCAAATATTTGTGTCTCATTGAGCGTGCGGTATGTCTAATTTCAATATTACATCTAAAATCTGTGGGGAAGGAATTACTGAGGAAAGAGGAAGCTAAAAAGGATTACATTTTTTATACAAAGTCTGAGCTTGCTAAAGTCTGTGTAGAAAACAAAGTCTTTTTTTAACTATGGCAACAAGAAGTCAAATAAATCAATGAACACGCAACTGCTGCAGAGTTTACAGAATTTAAACTAAAAAAAAAAACCCAACCAAAACAACCAAACCCTCGTATGGTAAATTATTCAACTTTCCTTGCAGAATGCTCAATAATTAAGATTATGTTATGTACAAAATATGCCACTGAAACCTTTCTGTGCCATCTTTGATTCAATATCTATATCATGCAGCTTTGCATTTCTTGATATCTTTAAGAACTTTATTTTGACATTTCTAAAATACTAGTTTATAGTAGTTAAATTGTACATCAGCCATGTAAGAGAAGAAACCTCACTTTTATGAAACATAATGCACACTGACATGCTGGATACATCATTCATTTCAGTCAATGAGAAAGCTGAGCAGCTGAAATGTGAAGTAAACATTCATTTGAGATAAAACTGAAATTGGTAGATTTCCATTTTAGTCACAATGCTGCAGTTCAGTACTGAGATCCTTTGCTACAGAATATTAGTACTCTGCCCATTTGCAAAAGTATGTGCTTCATTTAACTTTTAAATTTACTGGTGTTTACTCTTGTAATTCAGAAATAACACGGAATTACACAGGAATGCTCAGAACAAATTGAAGATAATCTCTTGGTAGAAACGCATAGAGAAATACAATCGACAGCTTCTAAGAATAGTAAGTACCTCCATATTTGTGGTGGGTTTACCTTGATGGGAAGCCAGGTGCCCAGCAAAGATACTCTATCATTCCTCTCCTCACTGAACAGGAGAGAGGAAATAGAACAAAAGACTCATAGAAAGGAAAGGACAAGAAGAGATCACTCACCAATTAGCGTCAAAAGCAAAACACACTCAACTCGGGGAAATTAATTTAATTTATTGCTAGTCAAATGAGAGTAGGATAATGATAAAACCAAATCTTAAATCCAAAATCTTAACCTCTCCCTTCTTCCCAATCTCAGCTTCACTCCTGATTTCTCTACCTCCTCCTCCTCAGCAGCACAGGGGGACAGTCAGGTCATCACACATTGTCTCTGCCACTCTGTCATCCTGGGAGACAGGACTCATCACACTCTTCTTCTCTAGCATGGGGTTTCTCCCACGGGAGCCAGTCCTCCACTAAATTCTCCGAAGTGAGTCAATATTGTTGTTGAGCTCATCCTTGGCCAGTGGCAGGTCTATCCTGGAGCTAGTTGGCATTGGATCTACCAGACTTAAAGGAAGCTTCTAGCAGGTCCTCACAGAAGCCAACTCTGTAGCCTCCCTGCTACCAAAATCTTGTCTTGTAACTCCAGTGCAAATTTTAAAGGCTAACTCATGGGCAGCTGCATATTAAGGATCTGAAATCTGAGTTATGACTGCAGTGTTTTAATCTAGGATGGAATTCCTAATCAACTGTACTGAAAATCAGTTTCTCAACATCATTCTGAATAAAGTATTACATCCTTTTTTCCCCCTTAAAGCACAATTGCTACTGAAATCTTAAGAGATTATAGTATCTTGATAAAGATATTGAATAAGTCTGGCCCCAAAACGGATCTGCTGCTGCACTCTTAAAGACTCTAATCACTATGTGCACATACACAAATTGCTTTGAAACTAGAAACTCTGGAGCTAAGTGCTGTACCATTCCAATACTCCTTGAGAAATAAAACACAGACAACTTACAGCAGCAGTCTGACATTGGGGTGGCCAGTAAAATTGATTTCTTTGCTGGAGCCACAATCAGAAAGATCTTATTTTCTAACTGAATGGCTCTCTTGTCATTAATCAAGTAATCTAAGCACTTTTGTAAAAGTAAAGAGTTTGTTCAGTAAGGAATGAAACCTCAATATATTAATGACAAATGAAAATAACAAAAGGATTTCACATTATACTATGAACATTTCAATTTTTTAAATCTGTTTCTTGGCTTCAGCTGGAATAAAGTTAATTTTCTTCCCAGCAGCAGGTACAGTGCTGTGTTTTGGATTTAGGATGATAACACACTGATATAACCATATGATAGTTTGCCAAGCTGCGTTTATACTGTGTCACAGAATCACAGAATTGTCACAGTTGGAAAAATCCTCTAACATCACTGTGTCCATCAGTAGACAACAACAAAAAAACACTCCACAAAACAAACAAAAAAACCACACACACACACACACAACCCAACAAAAACAAACAACACAAAAACAAACAAAACCCCCAAATATAAAATAAAAGCAACCATAAAAAACCCACCTCACCATCCCAGTGCAGCAAGTCCTGAAGTGCCTCATCTAAATGTTTTTTGGACAGCTCCAGGGATGGCAACTCCTCCATGGGCAGCCTGTTCTAGCACCTGACTACTCTTTCAGTAAAGAAATTCTTCCTAATAGCTAATGTAATCCTTCACTGGTGCATCTTCAGGACATTTCCTCTTATCCTGTCATTATTTACTTGAGCAAAGAGGATGCACCATTCTTACTACAACCCCCTTCAGGTAGTTGTAGAGAGTCAAATATCTGCCCCAGATACAGAAGATTTGTAAGTAGATATTTTAAGCAGAACAGAAGAATTAAATTTCTCTTCTGAACAATTTACATTTCAATTACACATTCATGATGATTCTAAGATGTAAGTTAGATCCATTCATACATGACAGAGGAATGGAACAAATTCTGCTTAAATTACAAATTGCGGGCGATTTTTTGCACGTTACAGACTCCCATTTAAAAATAGCCCTTCTTTCTATTAAAAAAGTGAGAAAGGACATGTTTCAGCTAAACAGAGGTAGATTAAAAAAAAAAAAAAAGGCAAAAGGAACCAATCTATTACACTGTTAGACTAAGCCAGTATGGAAGCACCATTTCCATCAGGAAGACAAGAGATCCAAGTTAGAAGAGGGAGTGGAGTTAAAAGTAACTTTGTCCTGATATGGAAGAAATCTTCCATTAGCTTTGCAGATTTAGGAGCAATGTTAAGGGCTGCAGAATAGTGAGAATTGTCATTGTCCATGTTCCACCACCCCCAAAACCAGACCAAAAGACCTTGCTGATAAATGTGCTAATGAAAATATAATTGTAAAAGATGGAAGATCCATACCCTTTCAATAACACTTTTCTACTAAGATTGAATTGTGCATTTAAGTCTTACACAGGAATTAAGACATTTTTCTGTGGCACCAAGACTGGGCCTTGTAATTCCAACCAGCAAGCTCTAGAAATTCACAGAGTTCCTGCATATTAGGAAGACCTAGAATTGAAGAGAAAATTGACACTATTTCTGTTGCTTTCAATTATCAAGGAACAGGAAAGAAAAAAACCCAAAACATTAATAATTTTAAACTTTAAATTTTATGTGGATAAATACATGCTTACATTAGCATAAGAATCTCATTATATAATGAAGTAAACTAGCAGAACCTGGAAATGGATGAGTCAAGACTTTCTACACCTTATGAGGGAGCAGCCACAACAGAAGTGGATCAGGTTGAAGCTCAGCAGAAGTAGCAGTTGCTTCAGCAAGGGTAGAGAAGCCAGGTTGTGATCCAGTAGAGCACATATCAGAACAGACCTGTGGCAGACTTCTCCATCACCACCCCAGCTTTATTGTTACTTCATTTAGATAAACTGCAAGGGACGTCAAGATTATCCTCACAACAACTTTGTAATGGAGAGTTAAGGCATTACTTTAAACGTTGTTTATATAGATGCTACATGTGGAATTAAATACAGTGAAAGCACAAAAAGAAGGATATTTTTCCAGTCAAAAATTCAAAAACATGCCATGACACTCGAGATAGAGCTGGCTGACAGGATTATTTTTTTTTCCTAATGTGTGCATGGATAAATTCATGTACACATCAGAACAGATTGAAGGTGTTTTCTTTAGAGAAATACTTTCCTAAACTGAACTTTAACAGAAACACATTAATTACTGTGGAAATTCTTGCCAAGACTTTTTAGCATTAATTTTGAAAGGCCTGGTAATAAGAAGAAATAATGAAATCATATCAATTTATAGTGTTTGAATTGCACTGCAGAATTCTTTGGATATCAGAGCATTGCTGTATGACTGCATAGTTAGATGCCATAAAAGGCAGCAACTACAATGCACTATTCTCTTTGTTACCTCATTTATTGCATTTCATTGTTGAAAGTCAAACAAATGAGAGCACTAATCAAGCACGTGACAGTGCTAACATATCTATTCATCTGAGTTTTGATTACACCTCCTTAATTTCAGGCTCTCAACTTGTTTCTCAAAAACCATGTATGAGTATATTAATTGTACACCATCCATGTACCCCAAATAAGTGTCTGTTTTCTCATTTGCTCTTAATTAGTTTACAGAGAAAGAGTGTATTATGCAGCAAAAGCTTAGTTTTAAAAAATTTTAGTCATTTAGTAGTGTTATATCAAATTGATAATTAAGCCTGGAATAACTGCACAGCACTACCAGGCTGCAGCATAAGGCTTTTGCAACTAAACTTCAAAACTGTTTAGAAACCAGCCCAAGCACTGTTTAGTAGACAGGCAACTAATCCCCTGTATGTGGTTCCCAACGGTGATCCATCAGTCAGAACTCTGGATTAAAGCTCACGACACCTGAACTCACCTCATTGACTTTTTACAATGCACTCCATGTCTATGTAGAACAAATCCCAAAATGCTTGGTGGCACCTGAGAGCTAAGATTAGCAGTCAGGTTAAACATCAAGAAGGCTGCTACCCTTTTCTAGCTGAAACACACCTTTTCACTTCAATATAAAATACCACCAAACTTGAAACACTTGTCATATTGCACCTCTGCTTCCATTTCTTACAACTCCTATTCTCCCCACTCTTGCATGCAACTCCAGTGTGGTCTCATTCAGCTTTCTGCACTTCCCCCTCACTCCACATGAAGCCTGTTTTCTTCCCTGTGCAAAATGGAAAGATTCCTCTCCTGAGCATCGCCCTCACTCACTGCAAGAATGCTCTGTCTGTGAGATGCCTGCATCCTTGGTTACAGAACTTGAAAAGGTCTGTACTAAATGAGTCCTGGGACTGCAGGAGTCAGAAGGATGGCGATATAGTTAGGGCAGTTTAATGCCTTCTTGGGAGATCCGGATGATCTGATCTTTACCTCAGTTCTGGAGCTCTCAAGTCTTAAGCAAACTACAATTATCACAGCTGACCAATGAGTATTCTGTGATCCAGACTTACAGAAATGCTGATAGTGCAAAAAAGTACATCTGAAGACACCAGGAAGCTGAAGTCTCCTTTCATAATAAAAAAATAAATAATTCAAAGTACTCTGTAAATGTCAAAGAGCATACAAAATTGGAGAACATGTGACAATTTTAGCTTAAACTCTCTGAAACTTGATTTCTTCACTGTAAAATGAAGATAAATTATTTCCTCTCTTTGCATATTCTTTTTACAGCATCTGTTGATACCTGTGAAACTCATACTACAGCATGAAACTTAGTTTTAGAAACTGCCTTTGCAGGAGAAAAAAAAATAAATAAAAGACATCAGGTGAAGTATGGAGGAGTGGTTATACTTTTTTAAAAGATCTGACATTCAAACGTAACTATCAATGAAGAAACTGCACTCCTGTTTGCTGAAGACCAAGTTTTGTACTTCAACACTATCCTAATGCTGAACTAGTTTTCATTTCTGTATTTCTTAGTTTCTTGGTACTTTTGTTGCCTCTTTAGTGTCCCCAAGTTTTATATCTCAGGAAGAAAAATAACAACAAAACAACTAAAAAATGTGTATCTATATATATACAAAAGAACATGGAAATGAGAAATCTTTTTGGAATACTAAAAACTACTGAGTTAATTTCCCAAGTTCAGATTGAACTTCAACAATAATTCACATTTTATGTGCTCCTGTTCATCCTCTCTCAATTAAAACTTGTACTTTTGCCAATAAAGATTTAGAGATCAGCAGTTCATTTATCATATTTGCCTGAGTTACTCATTTCTAGATCATATACCCATTCCAAGCTACTTAACACACAGCAGTGTTGGATGGATTGATTAAAGACCACAGTTTCTGTTGCCAGTGACAACTACAATAAAAACACTAAAAAGGAGGAAGGATTTGATCCAGTGTGATGAAAGTAACATGCTGAAATAGAGCAGAGTTTTTAAATCTTAGAGATGAAAGTATTTTTCAGCAAGACAGATGCACTTGCTCTGACAAAACAGAGGCTATGAAAAACCTGGTCTGCTAACACAAATGCCATGAGTTAAGAAAAAGCAAGAAGCAAAGTACCCGTGTGAAACTGGAAAATGTTAAGTATTGCAGTAGCCAAAAACTAGAAGGAATATTAAGTGTATCATTTTCTAACAAAATGTTGTCTTCGCATTCAGATTAAGCATAAAAGCTCACCACAGAATGACAAACCATGGAGAAAGAAATGAATGTGTAAAGGAACACAGAACAGAGTGCAGCAGGGGTGGGCATTCCTGTGATCATCTTGATAGTCTGAAATCTGCTCACTTGCTACAGACAATTCAGTACTCACCTGGGAACAACTCTTCAAATTCACACAACTCTTCTTATTCACAAGACTAAAACATTCAGACTCTAGCTTTTACTTATTCCCCTGTAGATTTTTTTTCCTTTTATTCAGTCACGCCTTAAGCAGCTGCACAGCACATCTTGAAAGAATATAAAACTTTCATCCAATTTGGCAAAAACTCAAACTACAATGACTGGAACACTTAAGGAAAAAGAAGAAATCAGAGTTACATCTGTCTCTCCGAGAGTCTCTAGAAGAAAATGGAGTCTTAGAAGATTAGGAGCATTCATGCAACCTGTTCAGGGAAACCTCTCAAGATACTTGTAAATGAATGTACAGAATGCTTTTTTTTTCCTCTCACTTTAGAAGTTCCAGGAGACAATAACCCATTCACCCAAGAAAGTGCACATCTCAAGCATGTTTTAATTTTATTATTCAAATACTACACCCTCAATTTCCTATACTTAGCAAAGCTGCTCATGGCTTCCCTGAAACTTCTGCCTCTGTATGTAAGCACGTAGAATAGCACAGTAGGAAAGTTATGTGACAGTAATAGCTATGGAAAAATAGCTGAAAGCCATCCAGTTAAAATTCCCTGATTTTAAATGAGGTTTATGACATCCTAGAAATCAGCTCACAACCATTGACTGTTCACAGGAGGCAGTACCAAAACTACAGTAAGAAAGGTGTGCCTCTAGAGAAGCTTTTCTGCATGTTACATTTCTGTTTCAAGTTTTGTGGGTTTGTTTTGTTTTTTAAAAAAAGCTATTTTAGGATCCTGCAATTGACTAGGAAAATGCATAATTTGATAGTTGCTCTTTGTTACTACCTTCTATTACTATACAGACACTACTGTAGGACCCCAGCTTAGTAATAAACAGTGCAAAAAACAAATGCTTATTTATCATGTTTGTTAGGATTTTTTGTGAAAGAATTTTTCATTGGTTTGCTAAATAACATATGGCAATGTTAGATTATTTAATCATTGGCTCAATTCTATTTTTCTAGTCTTGTTCTTTTTTTATCTACCCATAAAGCATTATAGCTATCCATCTTCATGCTCAGCACTTTTAACAGTATATGTGCTATACTGGTGACAGTTTGGTGAAAGGACTCAAAATATTTATATGTTGGTAAAAGTCCTGAGGGCAAATACTGACCTTAACTTTACTGTGGATACAATCTCTATGTCATAATTTCCATGTCAAGCCAAGACCCAAGTACAATTTTCTGGGCAACCCTCCTCTACTCCCTAGGTTACAAGTAGAGGAAAACAAAGTACCTGCATACAAAGAAGCTGAAAAAGGAGTAGCCCAAAGTCCCCCTGCTTTTCAGTCCAGAGAGAGACTTTTTTAATGGTATGTTTAGAGAAGTAACTTCATTATTTGAGAAAAAAAAGTATCTTCTGGCAGAGTGAACTGCATCTACCCACAGCAGATACTACTGGTAAAGCCAGTATACATTAGACCTAATATCTCTTTCTATACCAGTCTCTGGTATAGAATTTGTATCCTGCAGTCTACAGCAGATTCTTATACTTAATTATTCAGATGCCCAACCACCTTATAAATGTTGGACTAAACAGCCTGTTTGAAGACAAGCCTTTATCTTTTCTATCTCCTTTTCACAAAGGAAGTCTCTGGGAATTCCTGCAGCCTCAGGAGTTTAATCAGTTTTTAAACACTTTATGGAAAACCATAAGGACAGAAGGAAGGAAGGAGGGAAAATTTTTCTTCTACATAGTTTAATACATCTCAAACCAAAATTGTCTCAGCAACAATTCACAAATTAACCAAACTGACAGTCTTGAGCAAAGACAACATAGGGAATCATAGGAAAAGTAAAACTGCAGTTAGAAATTGTAGCTGGAATTCAGACCCCATAGTGGAACCAAGATGTCCAAAGAAAATTTCTGTGGAGTTGTTCTTTCTCTAAATACTCAATTCAATAAGCAAATAAAAATGAAACATAGCACTTTATTTCAGAAGTTTCTTCAAGATTTTGATGTTGGCTTTGGACAGAAAGAGGTTCATTCTAACTCATTTTCCTTCTTGAAACTATATGATATGTCTGTGTTTCCCAGACAACAGAAAGGTCTTTCTGGTAACATAAAAACTCCTGGTAGCATACAACAAGCAAATTAATTACTTACACGTGGGTGTGGTTTTGTTAAGGTTTTTGAACTCAAAAATTAATGAGACATTAATCCCAGAGTAACAAAACCCCAAGGAGTGGAAGTTTCAGGCATGGATCAATAAGCCCAAGACATTTCCAAACTCTCTATATAAAAATGAATCATCAATCCTTTGAGTCTGTCAAGCCTTTTAAAGACCACGTGAACTGCTTTCTGTTCTGGAATAGTACAGAAAAACTTGTTATTTCTAGTTGCTCAAAAAGCTGATGAACAACCACCTTTTAACATATTAATTGCCAACAGGATCTCTGGATATTCAAAACCATATCCCTGTGGGTAAACAAATGTGTACAATTGAGTATACAAAAATAATCACAATAATGTTTTTTAAATTGTTGTTGTTATTATGTCCTACATATTTTGCAGAAATTCTTTCATCAAAATAAATTTGATGCTTTCTCCTGGAGATTTAATTCTCCAGAAAGCTCAAAATGCACTTCCATTTTATAATAAATGTAAATCATTTTTCCCAGTCATTTAAGGAAAAAATTTACATTAACTAAAAATTTCTTTTTCTGTTGAAAAACAAACAAAAACCCCACAACCAACAACCAAACAACAAAAAAGCCCAAAGTCAAACCAATCCTAAATTTCTTTGACTTTTTATTCATATAAAAGACACCACTCCTGCAAAAAAAAAAAATAATAATTCCCAGAACGAGTGCCTAACTTCTCAAAATTTCCTCTTACTACCATTTGCACTTTAGCATTTGTCAAATATCTCATCGTGCATTTCTATGTTTTTACAAACAATTCCAGATAAAGGAAGGGCACTGTTAATTGCAAAATCAACAAGAGGACCACCGGTAAGAGAAGACATACTTAAAAGGATTTGGATTTCAGTGCCCTAGATGTCTAGCTCCCACTAAAATGAAATGTCAGGCACTGAAATTTAAGAACATACAATAGGTTTCTTAATAAAGAACTAGACCAATATAAGCCTTATACTATACCACATTTTAAAATATCTGATTAAATGAACATTCTCTGTCAATTTCAGCACAGAAACATAAAGAAACTTTATCTCTGATCCATTTTTTAGTCATTAAATGTACAGGGGGAAAAACAAAACTGATCTAGAACTGCTGCCTTCTGCTTATCTTAATGGAGATGGGGAAATTAAAAAAAAAAAAAACAAAACTGAAATTTCTAGTGCATTTCCCATTATACGAGAAATTAAACACAAACTGCTTAGCTGCAACATGTATGTCTAAGCCTATCCCTTCCTATAGAGTGAACTGGAGAACTGAGGTTGGCATTCTCTTTGGCTGTCTGCAGTGCTCACAGATTTTCATTTCCAGTCTACAGGCTCAGGAAAATTGGTCATATCTGCCGTAATGCAATGGATTAGTATTCCACTTCCAACACGAAGTTGTATTTATCTCCCCACAACTGGTAAGTAAGGCTAAAGTTGCATTAAATGATGTCCAGTAACTAGATGGCATTTTTTGTATTTCTCAGCTAGAAAAATATTGAAGTAGCTCATAAAGTAAACTTACAGGGTTTTAAATAGACCATGACCTTCCCTTTCCACCATTATTTTCCACCTTTCATATCAGCATGTTAATAAGTGCCCTGGATTACCTATCAGTGTAATGGTCTCTTCAGATAGCTCAAGAGTCTCTTGAAATAATTCAAAAGCAAAGGAAGCATTTTAGCAAAAATAGTAACAACATCCAAGATCTCCACTCCACAAGCATCATTGTGCCGTGTTAAGGTTCACATTTAAGGTGGGTGCAGCCTCTTCTCTCAAGTAAATAGTGACAGGACTAGAGGAAACAGCCTTGAGCAGCACCAGGGGAGATTTAGATCAGGTATTAGGAAGAATTTATTCACTGAAAGAGTAGTCAGGTGCTGGAAGAGGCTGCCCTGAAAGCTGGTGGAGTCAAGTATTGAAAGTATCGGAAAAAAAAGCATAGGTAAGGCACTTCAGGACACGCTCTAGTGGGATGGTAGAGTGGTTTTTCCGTTTTTGTTTGTTTGCTTGTTTTATGTTTCTTTATGTTGTTGACTTTTGAATGCGGTATTCTTAGAGATCTTTTGCAACTGTGACAGTTCTACAATGCTGTAACATACCAGTTTTCTGCTCTTATTGTATAAAATACAATTTCTTCCTAATATTTGCACACAACACAATAGAGTTAAATACTATTTGATCTGTCAGAGTATTTATCTCTAAATCAGACTTTTATATTTCAACACAACTGAACAGTAAACCACACTATGAATATACTGGTCTCTATGAAGTAACTTGACAACTTCCTGAAAGTCTATCAGCAGACACATGGAATCACCATCAATGCCAACTAGTAATAGTCTGGTCATGTTTGCCCCATGATAAGTGGCATTCTATAGAGGATGCTGAGCTAAAAGGATTTCAGCTTAATGACTGCACACACAACCTTGCAAATATATCACAGATCATAACATAGCAACTCTTTCAGCCTGCAATTAAATGCACTGGGGAGTGCGAGATCTGAATAGCCATGATCTTCTCAGCACAGACTTCAATGTTATCTTTGTATTCCACTGCTAATTTTACAGCACCAGTGCTATTCAGTGCTGTTAAATTTATGTCTGATAATTTAGCACAAACAACTAACACATCCATTTTTAACAGTAGCCAAGAGCAGAACAGGCAAGCGGGTGCACTTAAAACTTCACAGGATGTGAAATTAAGTTCCAAAACCCCTGATGTCATAAAACACCTCTATGTTTGCTCCCAATGGAAAAAGAAAAGAGCATTGCGCTTACAAAAAGTCTGAACTGACTGTGAGAATGCCAGATCCCAAACTGGTCCAAATAATCACACCTATGTTCCCTGAGTAATTACAGAAGCCTACAGCTTTTCCCTACACTCACTCCTACAGTGTAGCTATGGGATGTAAACACAAATACTCATGTCAAGTTGAAACCTGAACTTTTCAGACAAATAAGTAAAAAGCCCATAATACAAAGCTATGTAACTACCACTAATACTGCTACTAGTCACAGAATCACAGAAATTAGGGGCTGGAAGGGACCTAGATCATCTAGTCCAACCCCCCTGCCTGAGCAGGATCACC
>JANHGL010010258.1:3237-22569 GCA_024611195.1 Ceyx melanurus
TGGGTTCAGGAACACACAGACTGGGATTGAAGGCAGAATGGACAGAGTCCTCGTCGGATGGTCAAAGGAAGAAACCATAAGAGGACTCAAGCCAAGCTGGCAAAGCAGGCCAAGAGAGCAAAGAGAGAGGGCCATGACTCTCACGATCCCTTTATGCCAAGTATGACATATATTGCTGGTCATTTTGGGGTCACCTGTCCTGTCTGCTCCTCCCTGCATGTACAGCCCTTCACTTTCTGCACCCCCAGTGTGGCACACAAGATCCAGCAATGGCCTTGGTGTGCACACTAATCCTTGGTAGTAAGTCTGACCATGGGGTGTTATCACTGATAGAAGCAGCCACTGCCTGTGAGAACAGACTGCTGACTTAAGACAGTGCAGTCAGAAGAGCTGAGCTGAAAAGTGAAATCACTGAACAGAATTAGTTCTGTTCTCACTCAAACCAGAACACAGAGGAATCTCAGAATTCTTCAGTTATGGTGTTACAGTAAGAAATATTCCTTAGAGGGTGTTTTCTGTTGTTGAATGTATTCTCAACCCCTGTGGATTCAGTTTTCTTGGCAGTACTACTGCTCCAACTTCTTCCAGGCTCAAGGTGTGCAGAACATGTTTTTTATATGAGTACCTAGATCAAATGCAGCGTGTCATTTAAATGAGTGTGAAGACATGGTGGTTTAGTGGTTAGAGTTCGGTGCTCTCACTGCCACGGCCTGGGGCTTGATTCCTGGTCAGGGAAGATTCTTTGTGACTTGGTCTAGGTGATCCTGCTTTGGCAGGGCGGTTGGACTAGATGATCTTCTAGGTCCCTTCCAACCCCTGTGAATGATCATTTGTTTCCTCATCTAAAACTGCTAAGCATAATATTTAATTGTAAAATTTTATAACTGGCAAAAATTGACTAATTTTTAATGACGTAGAACTATAGTTTGCTGTGCAGTTGAAAATTTATTTATTTTAGAAAGTTTACAGAATTATACGTAAACCATGCCAATTCAAAAGTATTGTATGACTAAGCAAAAGATTTATTCAGCATGTCACTGGGACATTTTGCAAATGACAGCAGATAGTGTTACTTAATGTAAATCAGCACTGTCAATTTTGATTCGAAAGTGGACACCTTTAATAGGGCTTCAAGTTGCTAGAACATGTTCCCCAATGGGAACATTTGAAAGCCAAAAGATAAGGATATTTAATTTATTATACTCCATACTGTCAACACTTTACCTATAAAAGTATAACCAGGTGATTATTCTGTACTGTATAGATTATGAGTCTGCCAATCTGTGTTCAGTCAGAATCATCATAATATGCTGTTATAGGGATGTATTCTAGATTGATAGGAATGAATATTCTTATCTGTAAAATACATCTCTTTAAGAGAACCTAAAGAAATTAAACTAAAGAAATCTCACCATTAAAAAATCAGGCATTTATTGTTTCTTTTTCACTATGCATGCTTGTTTTTCGAAAAAAAAAAAATAGACACACAGAGCTTTTATTATGAAATACCAACCTTTCTTGGTTTTGAGAAGAAATTGGTGATAAATTAAACTAATCTCCATCAGGATTACTCTGCATCTGGGATTTAGGCAAATTGAATCAGAGGCCTGAATAGTGAGAGTGAATATCTATTAGACTGCAAACAGAATAGTAGGTAGGCCCTGTGAATTTTAATGAATGGAGTGGCTGAACACATAGTTTACAAAAGGCATATGGTTAGTGTTGCATACAGTGTACCAGGAACAGCATATAATATAGTTGTCTTAGTAGATAAAATCTTATCAAAAATTAAGAATAAATAGAAAAATTTTGAGAAACTTTTTCCTACTTTACTTTGCTTATTATGTTTAGAAGGATAGCACTTCACTTTGGTTTTTGACTGTGGTAAGATGATAACAGATGTGTCTTTTGTCGATTTTTGTGTGTGTATATATATATATATATCCCTTCCTATCAAGACTTTGAGGAATTTATTTAATTTTTTTTAAAGATTCCACCTATGTAACCAAATTGCAAAATATGACAGGTTTTTGTAGTTGCACATGTATGTCTCATGCAGAGTTTACATGCGTGACTTACAAGGAAGATTTTGTTATTAGTGCTACTTGCATTTTTCTTACAGTGCCTGGAAAACATTCTCGTAGACCATGACTCTCTAATAATAGACTGTGTGAACAGACCCAACAAACTGGAGCTGAACAGGAAACTATTTTCATTAATTTGCAAATAACTTCCTTTAATTCCTTAGGGAAAGAAAAAAAAAAAAGTCGTCAGAGAATGAAACTACAAAAAGTTTTCTGTGAGCTACTTTCAGATTCTGCAATGCACTTCCTGGAATAGTATAGATCCACCTGTGATTCTGTTAAATGGCTTTTAGAGACTGTGTTTTAAAAACTATACTCATCCCTATGCATTATCTGGGGATTAAATATGCCTAGTTTAAAGGTCATGGCCATTTTGGGCTATAAAATAAGTAAATTATGTTGACTGGAAAAAAGGATAACTGGGCGATGGACACCTGAGTACAAAGTATGTATGTATATACTAAAGGATCTGGGCTTCCAGTGATTGGACAGCTTTTTGGCAAAATGAAAAGTAACAAAACTTGGAAAGGAATAGTCTTCAGTAATGATTTATTTAACAGTTCATGTGGGAATAATTGTTCAGTGTATCTTGATCAGATTACTAAAAGCAAACTGAAGCAGAAAGAAAAGAAAGCACTCATATAGAGAACCTTGTGAAGATTCCACAGTAATTTAGAAAGGTGGGAGCCAAGGGGATTCCCAAATATGCTGAAAGATTACAGAGAAGTGGCAAGAGCTCTAAGAGGGTGGAATCATAAAAAGCAAGTGACAGTTTAGTAAGGAAACACACTTAGTAATAATGTTGGATTTTTTTTTAGTATAAGGTGAACTCTTAAATATCAAACACATTTGTTTCAGCAGGGCAGTGCTCTTACACAGGGCATCTAGTCTATAGTTTTTATGTTTTGCATGTGTTTCTTCAGAAAACAATGGCATAAGCTCAGACACTGAGCTGAGTATCAGGAAAACTTGGAGCTCTTCACATCATGGTCACTGACCTGCTAGGTAACCTTGGAGTGTTGCTTCACCTTAGTATTTCTTGGTCTGCCCTGAATATTCTTTGTTTTCCATGTCCAGTGTAGCTGCACTGACTTTGTCTGGCCTAACTGTTCAGATAAGAAACTCTCTTGTGATCACAAGCATCTCTTACTACATGTGTATGAAGCTCTAATCTCTGACAGTGCTTTTTTTTTTTCCTCCCTATCTGTAAATAACTGTAATACATGAAGTTTTAAAAGAATGATGCAAGTTTTGCTAGTAGCTGTGTAAATCAGAGATAATTCACTTGAAACCAAAGAATTTACAGCAGGGAAAAAAAATATTTTAAATAAGGTAGGACTTAAATGCCAAAGCAAATAAGCAAAAAAAAAAATAAAAATTATTATTATTGCCCATTTCACATAAATATAATTTTAGCAACCAATATATTGTGACACAAATATTCTTCCTGTCATCCCATGTTGATTATAGGTATTTCAACTCAGCTGTAAAGAAAACTTCTTTTTTTTCCCCTGTAACTGGTCACAAAACATATTTGTGTTGATAACTTGGCAACAGTACAGTGAATATAGAGTGTTTGCTGATACTTAAGAAAGAAGCATCAGTCTGAAAACGTTTGGACCTACATCTTAAGTTTTTTAGAATCTTAAAGCTTAATGTGCAGGAGAAATGAGAGAAATGTAAAGCTGTAATATTATATGTGAAAAAATGTCACTCATACCAGTAAGTATCTGCTCTATGTTCTATAGAAGAAGTGCCCAGCTGGTGTGGTAAGAGGAGCTTCATTCTACCTAAAGTCATGTTAGAAACAATGCTATGAAAAGAAACAGATCTTTAAGACAAGATTTTAGGCATAAATGGAAGTGTGATTGCTAAACCATTAACAAGAAAGGATTAGAAAATAAAAATAAAAAGCTGACCAGTAATACAAAAAAACCCTAATTTTTAATAACAAAGGAAATTTAAAAGCACATAAGTATACTATTAAATATATATTGTGTATCTCTCTACAGAAATATAAACTACATTATAATTGGCTAGAATAAGTCCATTGCTGCATCTTCATTTAAATGTCATTTCTTTTGAAAACAATTGAAAAATTAAAAACTTGTCTGTAACTTGTCACCTATTGTAAACAGAACTACCGTTTAGGACATAGCGTGATTTATTTGATTTCCTTTTCTTATAACTGTCAATATAGGTTGAAATACTTTTATATTCTTCCCTATGGTTTTTCACAACTGAAGCTGGATAAGGAATGCAGTTATAAGAACATTCTAAATTTTGTACTGGAAAAATAAATGGTTATAAAGAAATTGTTTGCTTTAAACAGTTTTGAATCAAGAAATAATGGCATTTTGGTAGAGTATGTATGATGACATTGGTAGCAAAAGTATTTTTGAAAAATGTAGAGAAGTGGAGTATTTAAAAAGTTACCAGTGAAGTAACACTTCTGTTTTCCTAGTAGCAAGAAGAAATAACACAATTTAAACCAGCATTGTTGTACAAGTTAAAATACTACCTGTGATAGAAATCAGATCACCAAATTTTATGCAGCAGTTTCTCATTTCTGTCATTGTACCTTAATATTCTTATTCTTTATTATTTATTGCATTTTAATTGGGTTTTGGGTCTGCAGTTCTAAATGCCAGGAAGCTTGATGTTTTTTGTTCAAATATTGAAATCCTGAGGCCCTTTTTTTACTATGTGACTCAAGGACTTTGTCAGGAGACCTGTACTGGGTTTAGGTTCAGTACTTGAAAAACAATACTGCACAAATCTGTCTACACTTTTCCAGATGTACTTACTATCATTGAATTTAGCATATTACTGAATTTACCTTCTCTAGTTCACAGTCTGTCATCCATAGCTCAGGAAGGCAGAATTGGGCTATATGTTGGAATGCAAACTGGATAGCTTTTGCAAGATGGATAGATTTGGATAGATTCACTTGTGTTAATGAACGTGGAAAATCAGGTTGTAGATGCAACTGCAGTATCACATTGTTTTCTATATATATACTGCAATTTCTCAATCTTTATGTAAAATGGAATTCTTACCAGTCATTGGGTGATGCATTTCTTCCAGGTTCTTTTATCTTCCACTGATCTCTGAAGGTGTGAGCACTTCGTGTATTTCTCCCTTTTAGGTCTTTACAGATTTAGCCTTTAAAATCTTGCAGCTGTAAAATTATATATAGCTTTATATATATATAAAAAACTATAAAGTTTTATAATACTGCAAACAATAACAACAGAGTATGTATATCAACATGGTAACTATGAAGACATTTTTAGGTATTGACTTGGTCATATGGCAGTACTTGGAGCCATTGATCAGTTTGTGTCAATTCCAGGATCAACTGTAGTATGAGAGCTTTTTGCGATCCAAAGAACTTGATTAATAGTGTTCTTCATGATCTGTGTTTCAGCACAGCTTCTTTAACTGTTTAATTAAATATGACCTTTCAAATGAAAGAAGACATTTGTCTTTATACATCTCAAAACTGGCAAAAGATAGAATACTAAAAAGTGTGCTGAAAGTAAAATTGAAAACTGTTATATTAAGAATGAATATTTTTAGTTGTATAAATAAAGTAAAAGGCTTGTGAGAGAGAGATTGTAGAACTGTATGCAACCAAGTAGATGTAATATATGCTGTGTAACCATTTGGAGTTGAAACATAGAAAATGCAACAATTGCTGCTGATTAAAAAGGTCTGGGTAATTTAAGATCATATTTGATTTTCTTTTTTTTATTTTCTTTTTTTTTTTTTCTGGACACACCAGTAGCAATTTCACTGATCTAACAAGATGTGTTTTAGATTTGTTTTCAGTAATTAATCAGAGATTCCTATTCTGGTTGGCTTTTAACAGCTAACCATGTCCCACAGGAATAAAACTGACAGTAGTATCTAAGATGGGAAAATGGCTTTAGTAACAAAATATACCCTAGATCTGACACTGAATTAAAAAAAGAGGAAATGATAAAATTCTGCTATTGCTAGCATTCTGCATTGATTTCATTGCAAGCAGTTTGTATCACCTATGTATGCTTATAAGTTTTAAAACAAGCAATTCTGAAATAAACAGTGGGAAATGTTTTAGTTTAAAATCCTGCACTTATTACTAGATTGTGTTGGATCAATTTCTTAATCAAAGAACAATATTATACTAGCTTCAGCACAATTGCCAGCAAAACTTGTGATGGTTAATTCCTAGGTATTTGGTAATTTTCAATTTGGAAATGGATCTTCCTAACTCTGAAAGACCTGTGTAGGTGTGACATTAAACATTTCTGTAGTAAAGAATGAATTGACATATAAATGAAATTTCTAATAAATAAACAATTTAGCACATGTATACACTAGTTTATGATGTATGGGGATATGTCAATAGAAAAAGCCAGTTAAAATCAGAGAGGCTATAATCTGTAAATGCATTTATCCAGTGAAAAAGTGTATATTAAACATTATTATTATTGCAAATTAATAATGTGAAGAAGGCATGTTCAAAAATAAGTGGTCTAGTTCCTTTTGTATTTAATTATTTTTATTTTATTTAAGTTGCTACTACAGATTTTTCAGGGTCTGTCTGCTATCTTTCTTTCTGGAACACTGAACTAAGAGGCAAACACGGTAGAGCTGCAGTTTCTGGGTTCCACTGGTTTTGGGGGGTTTTTTAATTGCTATATCTATAAAATAATAAAACTAATAAAAGTATTGTCTGGCAATGTTTGTACATTGTCTGAAATGTTGAAGGAAGTGTTTAGCTGTATTTATTTTCACGTTTTTTGTTTGTGCTTGGCTATTTATCATTATTTGTAATGTTTCTATGTGGCTTTGAAGTTTATTTCCTTGACAATTTACTCCTTTAATTTACATTTTATCTTTGCACCCATATACAGATGTTCATCTTCTAGTCTAATCACCTGTAGCTGAAACAGATCTCCTTACTTTAAAAACTTGGAAGTTGATGTAATATGATGGAAAAAAAAGACAGTCGATCATATTTTTCTGTTATCAGATATATCTGTATGTTGCAGGAGCCAATTTACTGTTGGACTATTTCAAATGCGACAAAAATGTTGTGATTTATCTGTTTTGTCTGGGTTTTTTTCATAGTGTGTACTTCAGTACTTGGGGCTCTCTCCTCTTTTAATATTTTCTTCTGATACCTTGGTCCAAGTTTCCCTAGCTCCCTGACTAGAACATTTCATGTTTCTTAATTTCTCTCAGCTCTGTACTTTAGGCAGGTCTATGTACAAGATATTTTGTTGGAAATAATGTGGATGAAGGGACTGACACTTGAATCAGGAGATGGGACAAATTTTTTTATACCTCTCACCAAATTTGTGGTAGCATAATTTCGGCTTTTATAATTTTAGCGAAATAAAGAAAAAACATGGGGTTGGGAAGGGTAGAAAAATCAACAAATCTTGACATCAGATGAATCTGTCATGCTTTCTTTGAAATACATCAACAAATGCTCTCTAATGACTGTGTTTTGAATACTAGGAGCTGTAGAGTACACTAAGTGCCAATAAACAGCCTTCATAATTCTGCAGTCAGTTTCTATGAGATGAAGGCATTCTGCAGAAAAATAATTTTCAGGAGTTAATCAGCTACTGGTGAGAGATAGTTGAATAAGATGAGCTCCAAATACAGTGATTGAAAGGAAACCTTATTTGCTCCTTTTTAAACTCAGCCAAGGTGTCTGTGTTGACAATCACACTTCTGCTTATGTCATGGAAGTTGGATATACTAGAACATTCTGCCAATGAGTTACTGCTCTTGTGTCTCAGCCAACAGTATTTAAGGTTGTTTTGGTTTGTTTTTTTTGTCTTGCTTGATTTTTGACAAAATGCTTTTGTTACAGTTGCATGAATATTGAAGCAAAATAACTTCAGTTATAGAAGCAGAGATTTACACTAATGCTTAGTGTTTGGAAATAGGAGAGGTAGGAACTTCAACCATCAATTCTGTATTGTGCAGTTTGGCTCAAGTTCTGCTCTGAAAGTTATTCAAGCTTGTGTGGTGTTGGAGAACAAAAACTAAAATCAAGTTTGGGTTCTGTTCAGGTCAACAAAGTATTTTCAGCTGAATGTTTCATACTGTTTCTTTTATTCCAAAAATGTTAAATAAACAAAGGAGAGTGGTCTCATCCCTCTTGACCTCCTCACGCCACCTTCTTTCCTGTTAATAACAAGTAAAATTTTTTGTGTGGTCATATCACTATTTTTTACTTTTCCTAGGTTTTTAGACCAGGTTTACAAAATCATGGTGATCTGTTGTTTTTTTTTCACAATCCAGATAACGGCTCTCCTTTCCTATTGTTTAAACCTTTAAGACAAATTTAATTAAATAGTATTGTTTGGTTTTGGTAGATAAGCTGCCTTTGAAAGAAAAAAGCATCTTTGGCTTAGTAATGTATACCACATTTCAGAAATTTCCATAGAGAAATTGTCCATTATTGTTACTGTCTTTATTAGCCACTAGTAATAGTAGTAATTAAAATAAAGGCACTTTAATTATGCAGTGTTAGTAGCATCAAACATCCTTTCAAGCTTAGTTCTTCCTTAAAACTAACTAGAAGTCTTCAATTGTAGAAATGGGGTCTAGAATTGAGGCTTCTTCTTGGTATGCTTGCTTTAGACCTTGTCAAACCTAAAGAACAATTGTGGTGGTTCTGGTTTGGCACCTGGTCTTCCACCATCTGAGCTGGTATTTGTTTAAAACACCTACTCTTCCCTAAAAGCAACACTTGCAAAAAGCCTGCCTGGCCTGTCTTGGCCTTCTGTATGGGCCAGCTGTGTGCAGAACTCAACCCTTCCTGTTCAAGGGAAGTAATTACTATTACTAATAATTACTATTACTGTTCAAGCCAGTAATAATAATATGGTGGGCACGTGTGCTTCAAGATTATGTTGAATAGCTGATACTGTGATTATTTTAACTGTAGAATTTATATCATGAAGAACTGGTAGCCAGAACAGTTTTGAATTGCCAAAATTACCAAAATTTCAGATTTTGAATATAGAGATATACTTCTATTTCTTTATGCAGTGAGGTATGATTAAACTTTTAAAAGATGTCTGAACATAGAAATGCCAGACACTTCTGTTTCTATTTGAAGAACAATTTTGGTAGAATGGAAGAATTTTTAATTGATTCTGCAGAAGCTGCTTCATCTTACTACTGTCATTACTACATTATGAATATAGTTCTTTTGCATTTAAGACATTAAAAAAATAGTAGTTAAATTTAAGAACACTTTCTGTTTTAATGTATTCATTCATATTTTGTGTTCCAAATACCAAATTATTTAATATTACAGCATGTATCTTACTGAACTAATAACACAGAATGAAGATAATGCCCATTTTAAGGAGCTTAGTCTAAACAATACTGGTTTTTCCGTATTTTTTCCATACTGTTTGCACTCAAGAAAAATTACAAAGGAGTAATTTTTCCTTGTATCTTCCAGGCCCTAACCAAAGAGTTACAGCACAGTGTGCAAGACCTGAGGACAAAAGTCAAACAAGCAAAAAAAAAGCGAGAATTGAAATCTTGCAAAAAGAGTATTTCCCAAGAGTCTGTTAAGCTGGCAGCATTTATCCTTAATGTTCCCACCACGGATCTTGAGGACATACTAGAAGATAATGAAGTAAGTTATTTCAAAGACTTGCCAGTTAAAAAGGGTCTAGATAAGAAGACCCTGTATATTTCTGTGTTTGGGGTAAAGGATTTCCAAGTAAAGACTGGAATTTCGTTCTGCAGCATCCAGTACAAAAAGAACAGAGCTGTTGGATTTAAATAAAAAGGTCAGGCTAAATACCCAGAAGACGTCAAGACTTCATAATGCATTAGTAAAATATAAATACACTGTTTTGAGAATGTACGTGTAGAAACATTATCTGAAAATTCTTAATTTTCTTGAGACCATGTGGCAGAGTTATACATTTTAAATAGAGTGCCGCATTAATGAAAACAAAATTAGGATGTGGCTTGTTGTGCCACATTGATTCCTTTGATACTTCCTTTCTTGAATTGTGATACCTATTAAAGGTATTTCCAGTAGACAGATTCTGGAGGAATCCATTACCTATTTTTGTTGATTCTATCATACCTTTTACTATTAAATACTTGATAAGGTTTCATTAAATCACCCTCTATTAAATAGATACAGTAATATGCTTTCTAATCCATATTTATTTAGACCTGATCAAATAAAAGCCTGTACACTTACTTTAATAAAGTGTCTAAAGCTGACCATTATTGGGCTGTAACAGTACTCTGATGGTGATACAGATTTATCCCTGTTGGAGCTTTATATTACAAAAGTCACAACTTTTCATGTTGGTTAAATAGAGGTGCATTGTATGTACATGCACTGAAATGGATTACATTTATCAATACATATAAAATGGACCAATCTCTGCCCAATTTGCTAACATTTATACACCTCTGTAAAATTATTCACTCTAATAGAATTGTTCCATGCTTACCTCATTCTCTAAGTGATTTCTACATCCTGCATCTTTTGTTGTAATCACTGTTGTGAATATGAGTAAAACACGCAAACATACTTAAGTATAACTAGAGAAAAAATGTAAAATACTGGTGATGAATTTACAATACAGACATTTTAGATATGTATTCCATTTATGAGCATGTAGAGTCAGGACCTTTACATTGAAATTGTAAAATTTACACATAGATGAAACATACATCTGTATGTTCATGGCTTGCATATTTCCAGGGACATGCACAGACTTGGTGGATATGCTTCAGATACCCAGTTTTGCAAGCCTAGTACCAACTTCCATATGCTGTTTATTTAATTAATATCTAGTTACACGTTTCATTTATTGTTCATTATGTTCATCTCAGGTGGTGTCGAAATACTGTGTCTGTGTTCATAATTTTCTATTTTCAGGAAACAACAAAGACAAAAATTGAAATTGAAAAGGATAAAGAATGGCTGCAGCATGTACAGGAACTTCTTGATGCACAGGTGATAAATTTCTATCTTCTGTTAATGAATTATAACTTTATACTCTGAGTAGCTAAGTGTTTTTAAGTTGTAATGAATCCATTGCATTTATAATCAGGTTGCCATTTATGGTCTCAAATCATACAGTGATAAAGCAATGCAGAATCTTTGTTGTGTAGCAAACAGCTTAGTGTTTTTAAGTTGCAATGAATCCATTGCATTTATAATCAAGTTGCCATTTATGGTCTCAAATCATACAGTGATAAAGCAATGCAGAATCTTTGTTGTGTAACATTTCCTTCTTATTTCTCTTAAAATAAGAGTTGATAGATAAAACTAAGAGATGTTAACTGAGGATGTGTGATAGCTAACTCAACAGCTGAAATGAGTGAAACAATATTGGAGAAAACCAGCATAGATCTTGGAAATTGTATTAATTTAATTATTGAAACAGTGTGTAGTGCATGCTAGAGTGAAGGGGATCCATTCTCTCATGCCTCTTAGGAAAAACAGATTTTTTATTATTCGCCTTTAAAGTTAGTAGTTGATATGGACACCTGAGGAGTTCATGGGTTTCAGTGACCTTTTACTGTGGATCTGTTTCCAGTCAATTCATGTTTTCCTCATAGCCAGACAGCTGTTTATTATCGTGTCTTCTCGCATTCTCTACAATATTTTCTACTGAGACCTCGAGCAGCTTGTTAGTGGGAAGTAAATATTGATTTGGCATCCTGTCAATGCAGAAAGAATGAAAAAATTTCCACCAGAGGCCCCTCAAACATTTTCCTATCGACATTTTCTGAGCAGAAAGGAAAGCTGCATAGAGGATGACAAGGCTGAGACTAGCAGAAATCCCTGAGGGGTCCATTGAGACTGCCGCTGTGACCTGTGTGATACTTTTTCTTCTCTTTCAAGATTTTTTTTTAATACACACAGAGTCTGTTGGGATGCTCCCCTCTTGTAAGTGATCAAGGGCAGTTTATTGGCAGGTGAGAGCCCTTCTTTTTTAGCCATAGTCAGCTTTTGTTTGGACATCACTGGCAATATACACTGACTCTTGAAACTTTTCCATTATATTTTAGTTGTCTCCTTTATTGAGATGATGGGTAGCTGATGTCTGAAAAGAAATAAAATTTTATTTCTCAATCCAGTGTTCCTAATGCATATTCACTAGCATGGATCCATTAGCAATGTAGTTAATTTCACTTAAGACTGTGAATGATTGAAAATATTTTGAAAGTTGTTTCAAGGGAATACTCACATTTAGATTTATATATTCTATCATTAATAGCTTTTGTGTCTAGATTATGTGCTATGACCAGATTTTCATGAAATGACAATCTTTTCCTCTGTCATTATCAAAACTTACTACTATTAAGACTGCTTAATTGCTGCAGTGGAGAATGGAAATAGTCAGTTTGCTGTTACTGGCTTTGTTAGAAATGCTGGCATTTTGATTTAATCTTGCAGTGTTACATGGAACTTAGCAGTAAAAGCACAAATGTTTATATTCACTAAATTGCCTTTAGATATGATTTTTTAAAATATAGAACTTTCAATATTTTGTCCTTGTTATGGACTCCAAAATAAGAATCAAATTAATAGAATAAAACAAATCTCATTCTGTTTTGTTATCTTTGATATTTTTTTAAATCCTAAGCAGAATTGTATCACTTCTCTTCATCTAATTGGACAATAAAAAAACAGAGCACCAAGAGTAAGGGTGTTGTTGACTCTGTAACCGGCTGCATTAGGAATGCAAATGTTAGCTAAGGATAGAGCTCATTGCTTTTAGCCATGTAAGTTTGTATACAAGTTAATAGTGGTTTTCAGTGATTTTTGCTCCATCTTGTGGGGTTCCTCAGGAGGAGCTCCAAGGATAAAAGAAATTCTTGTCAAGATGACTAGCTTTAGACTTGCAAGGAGATTACTACTTTCTTTTTGGGAGCAGCCGACTCTGCTATTAATTTCTGTCCATGCTAAATCACATGGATAGAAATTGCTGATATTTCTTGGTCTCTGTTCAGGAGCAGATCATGAAAGAACTGTATACTGTTTAATTTTTTTATTTTATTTTAATTTATTTTATATGCTTTACTCATATCTTGTTGAGAGTTTGGTTGTAGTTTCCTTTAGTAGGCATTGGTACTATTTCTGATCAGAAAACTAAAGCTCATGGTGAAGTGAAAGCTTTTTGTCAGGACTTCGCTCATAACAGGCTGCTTGCTTAGTGCTGCCCATTTACATCTGGAACAAAGATGTAGGCTTGCTCTTTTCTGTTATTCTGGGAAAATGCTCAGTTGAAAATTGTATCAGATCACTTAATATTGCAATTTGATATAGTGTCTTTTTGTGCCATTGAGACAGGACTTTGGAACATAATTGCACAGCAGTATTGATCTAATTGCCTAGGTTTATTTGTGGACTCCTAATTATTGACTGGAGGTAAATTTAATGGAGAAACCTTTATGAACACTGGGAACTGCTGCTATTGCTGTTATACATAATGAACTGCACCATATCCCTTTAGATCACTCTTCAAGCTAATTTTATTTCGCTGTGACAGTATGATAACATTTAAAATGTCATAGACATTTTATTTTTATTACTGACATACGCCATTTTACTGCTGCATTAGAATTTTGAGGGAGACAGAAGTAAACACTAGTTGCTTTTGCTGTCATTTTATAGATTTGCCTAAAGTATAATAGTAAAGGATAGCACACCTCTGTTTTACACTTCATCTGTACATTTTCCATACTCCTATTACTTGAAAATGTCTAATATTTGCTAGCTTCACAAGAATATTAATATTTCAGTGATACATATTTTTGCATTCCTGAGGCTCATAGACTCCAATGAGTTTGTGTCCTTATTTTATTAACTACTGTAGAAACACAAGTGGAGAAACTACACCACTAAGAAGTGTATAATTTGATAGAGACATCTCTTGATCAGGATGTTATTATGTAAATAAGAATCATGTAATCAAGAAGTACACTTATTTTCTGAATTCTACAGAGCTGGTAAAAATAATTTATTGTCTAAACCTATTCAAACGAAAATATCATTTATTGTCTACATCTTGAATAGCCAACAAGTGTTTTTTTCATGTGCCTTTTTGTGTTTGTACATTAACACCCCAAAACTATCACTGAAGTCTTAAAAATGAAACATCTTAATTAACTGACATTAAGATCAAAGGTAGCACTGCCTGTGAAGAACATGTATGTGGACACAGTTCACAGGATTCCATGCAGATGTCTGCTACCTACAGAGGTGTATCTGACTCATGTATAGAGACACCAGACTGATTATGCATTAGTGATTGGACATGGGAGAGAGAAGATAGGAGAGGTATCATATTGTAGATTATTTTGGTTTTAGCAGTTCATGGTATTTGGGAGAGGAGAGAACAAGTATGTTGTTTTCAGTATGTCTCTGTGTTTACAGTTTACATGGAAAGTGATGAGACTTCTACCTTCTACCTCACATCTGCATGTGTATGTCTTATTATTTGAACCTGGCACAGTATAGTAGCACTCTCTTTTTATAATCCTAAAATAAATTTTAAAAAAAACCCAAACAACAAGCCACAACAATAAAAATCAACCAACCAACCAGCAATGTCCTCTAGCATTTTTCCATCACAGGAAACTTACATAGCTAAACTAAGAGGATTACTTCTTTTCACATAACTTAGACAAGATTTCTTGAAACACCAATTCATTGTAACCTATTGTAAGGAACAGCATGTCAGAAAAACACATTAGTAATTCTGCATGTGAATGCAGCATGTTAGACCAATCGAGATTACTGCTTGAAGTCTCCCAGAACTACCAATCATTTGCCTAACTCTTCCAACTATTGAACCAAATGGCAGCATTGATTTAGCATGTCCCTTACCAGATATAGAAAAGCATTTGCCTTCTCTCTCTCTTCCTGGACTCCTTATCACATTTCACATAAACAAAGCTTCCTAATAAAATCTTCCCTTTCATGACCTCATTCTGAAACTACAAATCATACTCCAATGGTGAAAACTTGCAGAAAAACTCCCTCCACTCTGTTCTATGGGCATTCTGCAGGCATGTGTGTAATATATCTCTAGAATGGGGTTTGGAACACTATATTCACTCTTTATCAGTAGGGATTTTCCCCAACCCCTTTTTGGGATTTACACTGGCTTATAAGTACAGGACAAGAGGGAATGGCATCAAGTTACCCCAGGGGAAGTTTAGATAGGGAAAACTTCTATACCAACTGGGTTATCATAGACTGGGACAGGCTGCACTAGGAAGTGGTTGCAACACCATCCCTGGTTATATTTAAAAGCTGTTTAGATATGGTGCTCAAGGATAAGGTGTAGTAGTGGCCCTGGAAGAGTAGATAATGGTTGGACTAGATGATCTTAAAGGTCTTTTCCAACCACAGTGATTCTGTGATTTCTCCTGGTGTCATCTAGGAATGTGCACTAACAGTTGTGGTTGGTTTCTTTTTAATTTATTGGGTTGTAACTCACCTGCTTTTCTTTCATTAGAATCATTGTGGTTGGAAAGGACCTCTAGGATCCAACCTTCATCCTAACATCTCTCTAACCACTAGACCATAGGCTCAAGTGCTACATCTACTCATTTTTTAAACACCTCCAGGGATGGTGACTCCCTGTGCAGCCTGTTCCACTGCCTAACCACTCTCAGTAAATAATTTCTTCCTCATATCTAATCTAAACCTCCCCTGATGCAACTTGAAGCCATTTCCTCTTGTTCTATCATTAGTAGTTTGGGAGAATAGACAAACACCAACCTCGCTGCGACCTTTTAGGCAGTTGTGGAGAGCAATGAGGTCTCCTTTCAGTCTCCTATTCTCTAGACTAAGCAACCCCAGTTCCCTCAGCCTCTCTTCATAAGGCATGTTCTCCAGACCCCTCATCAGTTTTGTTGCCCTTCTCTGGACCCACTCCAGCACCTCAGTGTCCTTCTTGTGCTGTGGTGCCCAAAACTGGACACAGTACTCAAGGTGCGGTCTCACTAGAGCCAAGTACATGGGCACAATCACCTCCCTTCTTCTGCTGGTCATGCCATTTATGTTACAGGCCAAAAGTCTGTTGGCCTTCTTGGCCATCTGGTCACACTGCCGGCTCAAGTTCAGCCAGCTGTCATACAACACCCCCCAGGTCTTTTTCAACCAGGTGTCTTTCCAGCCACTCTTCCCCAAGCCTGTAGCATTGCCTGAGGTTGTTGTGACTGAAGAGCATGACCCAGCACTTGGCTTTTTTTCTCTCTTTCCAGCCTATATCTGTCTTTCCCTTCTCTTTGAACAGGTCTCTGCTCATTGCCTGTTCTCTGCTCACATGCACACATGTATTCATACCTGTGCACACTCATTGCTGCCACCACCACCAGGTGTTTCAAGTATCTGCACCTTAAAGGCCAGACCAGTTCTGTCTGAACCATATCCTGGGCACCATTAACATTGATAGAAACCATCAGCAAGTAGCCAGTATTTTCTTGTCATTGTAAGAATAAGAAGTCAGTCCTCTGCATTGACAATCCTTTATGGTATAAATCTGTGTTTTTCTCTCATGCATACAGACAAAAAACACATCACCTTTCATGGACTGAAAACAAGGAGAGATTAGCCTTATTACTCAGGGTAAGAATATAGACAGACACATGCACATTTACATAATCATATATATATACAGCCATCACAAAGAAGAATGGGCAAATAACAATAGTGAAGTGAAACATTTCTGTAATATTTTCTGTAAACTTTTTATTTCTTCTCAAATTAGTACATTTTGCTCATTATAACCTGACAGTTCAGGATCTTCTCTGTGATTTGTTTAAGTCAATTTGAGACAGCTCTGCAGAGTGTTTTGTTGGGCAAATGTATTACACTGATGATTTCTGTGGGGAGGCACAGCATAGGTGTAACCACTACCTCAAGTGTTCCAGAAATTAAATACATTCATTTAATAGTTTGAAAAACAGAGGCCAAGTAACATTGTACTCTCTGAATGGAGACATGTCTCATTAGAATAACAACATTGCCTTGCATTAATAATGAGTCTTTCCACTGGCTGATCATTTTGTATTTATACACTTGTTATGAGTGACATTCAGTCATAAACATGTAAGGTTGATAAATATTGCTAGTTTATTTTTCACAGAAGGAATCTCAAAAAGAAGTATACTCAAGGTCAGAACAAATAGGTGATAGAAGCTGAAAGAACTGTCAGCATTCCTGGCTTTTTAGGATCATATCTACTGTGCTCTGGTGAGACCTCACCTGGAGTATTGTGTCCAACTCTGGAGCCCTCAACACAGGAAAGACATGGACTTGATGGAGCAGGTCCATAGGAGAGCCACAAAGATGATCAGAGGGCTGAAACACCTCTCCTATGAGGACAGGCTGAGGGAGCTGGGGTTGTTCAGCCTAGAGAAGGCTCCAGGGAGACCTACTAGTGACCTTCCAGTACCTGAAGGGAGCCTACACGAAGACTGGGGAGGGGCTGTTTACAAGGACCTGTCCCCATAGGGGCAAAGTACGAGGAGTAATGGGTTTAAATTAGAGAAGAGTAGATTCAGAATAGATAACAGGAAGAAGTTCTTTCCCTTGAGGGTGGTGGAACAGTGGAATAGGCTTCCCAGGGAGGTGGTTGAGGCTTCATCCCTGGAGATATACAAGGTGAGATTGGACAAGGTTCTGAGCAGCCAGGTCTAGTTGAGGGTATCCCTGTTCACTGCAGGGGAGCTGGACTAGATGACCTTTGGAGGTCCCATCCAGCCCTAGACATTCTATGATTCTATATTATCTTACACTTACCTTTACATTAAAATATCTGTCTGGCAAGTTGAGTTAGGGATATGACATTTCATTCATATGCCCTTCTAATATTAAAGAAGAAATCTGAAATTATTTTAAAAGATTAAATAAATAAAACTATCTACATGTTGTTTGCACTCTCAACTTTTCTATATAGGTCCAAGTCAATTAAATACTGCTACTCTTAACTCCTACCATAATGTACTGATTTAGAATCGCTTTCTTTGTTAAAGCTTCATGTTCAGATAAATTGGTTGTAGCACAGATAACTTGAAAACACTTGAAGAAAGTATCATTCTGTATTAAAATACATAATTATCAGTGGTATAAATAAACTTTCACTCCTTAGGTGTACACTTTTTACTCCCTTAATTCCCAAAGCCTTCCCCAAGCATATGGCAGGTTTGGAATCTGGGATGAATACTTTGGGGTAGAGACATCTTCAACAGTTGTGAAGTTCTGGAGAGGAATGTAGAGGGAAGCTTCCCAGGATAGTTGCAGAGCCATCATTAAAACTAAATCTGACAGGCTTCTATTAAAAATTAAGACTGTAGAGATTATCCAGTTCTGTCTGGGTGTCTGTGTGGAAAGAAAACTAGATAAAAACATACAGCACTTTCTTAGAAATCAGCAAATGTTGAAAGAATGACATAACATTCAACTTCCAAACGGTCTTGATTTAAATGAATGATTTAAATTGAAAAAAGTTCTTGAAAGATCACTTTCCTATGACATGGAAGCCACAGAGAGTTGTGAGCAGCAAGTAAAATGTAGCTAGAACTATATAAGCCAGAGACATCAATAAGAAACCATTCATCTCGGGCACAACATTAAAGAGGTGAAATATATCAGAAATGAATGTAGTCAAACTAGACAAGAAGAATTAGAGACTTTAAGGTAATGGTATAGTGTTCTCATAAAAAAACATTTAGACAAGGATAGAGAGGAATTAGAGTGAACAGGATTATAGAGTCAGGTTTTTTTATGTGCAATAGCACAGAAGTTTTACAAAATTATACATAAGGTTATGTCTTACATTACTCTGAATAAATTTGTGCTCAGTGAATTGGACCCCTCTATTCTCCAAGAAGTTATCACAGTAGTATACAGGAGAAACCTGACAGGTGTAGATAGCTGCTAGAAAATTCCTACCATGGACAAGATTTATTTGTGACAGATGTCCATTTGTCACAAATAACTTTCATCTGCAGTAGAAAGGCTGTGGCCATGTCTGACCAGCAAGTATCAGCCATTCAAAACCACCTTTCCTCTAGAAAAAGGAAATAATGCATATTATCATTCTTCTCTAACTGCAAAGTGACTGTTGAGCAAGGTGTAGGATTGCCATTACAGTCACCTCATGATAGATGCTTGCAGTAAAAATTTTCCTTGCTACCATTTTAGAATTTTATTATTATTTTATTT
>JANHGL010010260.1:424-20228 GCA_024611195.1 Ceyx melanurus
AATTTAACCTAGCATGGGATGTCTACTAAATGTTGAGTTTTATACCTGATGTTAAAAATATATATATAGTAGGAGTAAAATTCTATAATGTACCTAGGTAGCATTTTGGACACCAGTGAGATACAGCATATCTTAAAGCAATACAGGAAACCCAAAGTTATTTAATTGCCTTTGGAGTTTTTTGTTTGTGTTTGTTGTTTTGTTTTTTGGTTTGGTTTTGTTGTTTGTTTTTTTTTTTCAAGGAAATTAAGCCAAACATGAGCAGACATCAATGTTTTGGGGAGAGATTGTTCAGACTCCAACTCATTTTCCTCTGCCAGGGTATTGCCAACTCACGTCTATTTGTCAGGTTGTGAGACAAATAAGGGACATGCAAAGGAGACAAGTTGTGAGACAAGTCAGGGACATGTGATAGGCTGCGTAACGTGAAAGTGCTATGTAGGTTCATTATGTGACATGGTATGGTGCAAGAGTGGCAGACCACTACTGCTTGATATCAGAGCGACCTTGCTACCTCGTGTGAACTCATCTTGACTACCTCAAGGCCCATAAGCTGCAATGGATCATTGATATATTTTTTTTTCTTCTCTGTAGTTAAAATTTCTATCCACCAGCACTATATTCGCCTAAAGCCTAATTTCATTCTCAGATCCCCCTTGTGCTTAGTAAATCTGTATTACAGCAATATATAATTTAATGCCATTTTTGAGTCTGACATGCCTCCCTCTCCCCCCATTCAAAACCTTACATAGCCATTGTCCATTCTCCCCTATAATTCAACATTCCATTCAAATTCAATCCATAAATTGCTTTTGAAAATGGGATGTAGGCTTTTTAATTATTTAGGTGTTTGGACTGTCATTAATTTAAAAAATACATTATGTAATATTGCTAGCATAAAAACCCTATCCTGTCTTTGTATTCTCTCACCACAAATTATATTTTTGCATTGTCTTCATTCCCGAGAAGAAATGGTGTTAACTATCTGTTGTTGCATTTCATTTTGGAAAAGAGGTTTTGCCATATTTCTATTTTGACATGCACATTTTTTAGGAGGTAATGATTATTTTCCTAACTAGAAAAAAAATAAATTAGAGCAGTTCGTATTTTTTGGAAGCGGTGATGATGAAGTAAGGAATTTTAATAGGATGACTGCCACAAGCCTAGTAGATCTGTAGTAGTACTAAAAGTATCAAAACAGTAGTCTAATTTTTAGAAAATTCAGAACAGATAGATAACATCATGAGTGTCTGAAACTATTTTCTCTATATTCAGAGTATTTTAATTTCTCGCTGTCACTTCCTTTCCATTCTAGAAAGTATTAAAAAAATAGGAAAAATCTTTAAAATTCTATGCTTAATTTAAAGACTTCATGCCCAGATTAGCTCATGCATTTAATTTTATGTCTGCATATGGAAAACCCAAATGTAGAACTAGGCTGCCAGACTTAAGACTCCCATATTGGCAAATAAAACCCGATTTATTTGTACAAAGTGAAATTCAATTATTTTTAAAAAATAGATTTTCAGTATTCCTTCTGTAAAAGGAGTTTTTAGGCTCAAATAATATAATTGGAAGGTCAATTCCTAGATATTATGTAATTAGTTGATGTAGCCAATTACATGTAACAGTAAGTGAAGCAGGATGTGACTTCCTCCTTCTTAGGCTGTTTGGGAGATTTCCATTTTTAATGTCCTCTCTCTGAGTCTTTATTCATTTATTGTTATATGATATTTTGTCAGCAGTGCAGCCTGTTGAGTTTGCCAGGCTCCATAGCATCATTGGTTGGCTACAGGCCATTAATTTATTACCATTCCATAAACAGAGTTGCATGGAAAAACACACTTTTAGAACTTAAATGCCTATATATTACTCTTACTCCTAAGTTATGTCTAAAGTGCCACAAACTGAGTTAAAAGAAATCTTAATGTAAACATGAACCAAGTATACTTGGCCTTGTAAAAATGTTTCAGTAACTTCTGGCACTTTGACAATGCATTAAGATCCTTCCAGTTTTTCTTGAAAGTTAGGATATACTAATTCTACATTTTTAGTCTATGACAGTCAGTGCATAAAATGTAACTGCACATCTGATTTTTTTCCAGGTTTAACAGTATACAGTCTATATATGAAAACTCCTTTGCAGGACTTACAAAACTGGAATTGCTCATGATACACGGAAATGACATTCAGAATATACCTGATGGTGCTTTGAAAGATCTTATGTCTCTACAGGTAATGCTCAGGTCTTCCTAAATGTAATAAAATCTAACTTTCATGAATAACAGAAAAAAAAAAAGCAGTTTCTGTAGTACATTTCTTAAGATTAGGATACCATTTTCCTCCCAAAAGATGCTGAAGATCTATTCACTATGTCTATGTCATACTTGATAATGTCAACTAATAGTGCTTTCTCCCCTTTTGACGAGCATATCATGTTTCAGTGGTGCAAAGGATGTTTGAACGAGGGGGGAAAACTTCTGCTTGCTTGCTGTTCTGTTTGGATTTAGATCAAAAAAAGAAAACCTTTTTTTTTTTTCCCCAGGTTTTCAAAATCAGTTATAATAAATTGGAAGTCATAACTAGCCAAACTCTGCAAGGACTTTCAAGCTTAATGAGACTGCACATGGACCACAATAGAATTGAGTTTATTCATCCAAATGCTTTTAATGGATTAACTTCTCTGAGACTGGTCCACTTAGAAGGAAATTTGCTCCAGCAGCTTCACCCCAACACCTTCTCAACATTTACAGTCTTTGATTATTTCAAACTGTCAACAGTAAGACATCTCTACCTATCTGAAAATAGTCTTAGGACCTTGCCTGCAGGGATGTTTCAAGGCATGCCACTGCTGGAAAATCTTTACCTTCATGCGAATCCATGGGCCTGTGACTGCAGTTTAAAATGGCTCCTTGAATGGAATGAAGTTTCTGGAGGTAAGAACAAAAATACCAATGCTTCTTCAGCTCATCATGTTAGCATCTTTTTTTGTTGTTGTTTGTTTTTTGCCTTGTTCTGTATATGGATGGTTTTGTTATTTCCTAGGTATTCTGATTTACATGATGTGTATGTGCACTATTATGTTCCATTACCATTCAATAGATGCATGTATTTATTGAAGAGTAAGCAGTTGTGTGTCATTTGCTAAAAGTCTGTATTCAACAACAAAAGAATTGGCCATTACATGGTAAAAAAAATCTCGAAGCTTGTAATTGGAAGGAGGAGAGAGGTTATAACCTGTTAGTGAATTCCTTTGCACAGCATTACACCTTTGCCTAAGGACTGGCAATTGTCCTCAACTAACAAAGCTAGTAACTGTGTGCTCTCATCAGTGGTAGAAACATTGGATTTGAACTTTTTTTGATAAGGAAGGGATAGAAATGAGTTTTCTAAATTTCTGGACGACTCCTTTAGCTTTGATCTTATTAACATAAAGGCTGAAACATAATACACATCCTTCACATATATCTGTGTTTCTTCATTGACCACAACTTTCTTTTATGATGGAGAAATTTATTTAAAGTATTTTCAGAGAACACATACAATCCTAATATATTTTTATTAGAATAAATGCTCAGTCTTCATGCAGGCTTAGATGTTAGATAGGTATCTCACTGCTTAGGCTGGGGCACTTTCTGGTCGTGTGCAGATGCAGCATATTAAAAGCAAAACAAACAAACAAACAAAAAATCACAACAAAATCAGTTTTATAATGCCTCTATATCAGGAATACACTAAATGAGGGGATTTTTTGCATCTCATTTTTCACTTTGGGCATCTCAGTTACCTAAGTGCTTGCTCTAGTAGGCAATAGGGACTGGTGTTATACCAGAGCAGCCACTAAAATATTAAAGAGGGAAATGTCATTTCATTGCAAGTGAAGTTGTCACAAATGAGTACTGGAGTCACAAGATGCTTATAATGATTTTGAATTTGTAGGGTGAATTATGGTGAGTCTTATCGTAGAAAATGTAATTCATTGCATTTTTGTACTTATAGGACAATACTTTTAAGATACTTGAATGTGTTTTATAAGTGTTCCTGTCTGAAGTGATACTTGAGGCAACTAGCTTTTATGTTTTGCTAATGTATCTTTTAATATTCTTAAATACTCTTTTTGATCCAAATAAGTATGTATATTAAGTATACTTAAGTTGCACTGTAACTTGCAACAGTGAAATATTAGATGAACTTTCTTTCCTTGTCCAGTGTTGACTTATTATTTTTATTCAGTTACGTTATCTTTTTACACTACAACGATAGTGATTATTGGAAAGAGAAAATAATTTATCCATGCCATTTTCAAGTATGACAGATTTTGTGTCTTTATATAGCTATAATATTAACTTATTTGGGAATTCTTTCCATGTAGAGTGATTAATGTTCTTCAGAACAATGTAGCCACTGCAAAGTTGACTGACAGCCAGTTCTGTCATAAAGTGTGCTTTTCTTAAATCTGAAATATCATTTTTGATTTTGCAAGTGATAGACTAGTTTAGTTAAGTATTCCATTTATAAGAACTTCTAAATCAAATTGATTTGACAGGTTGGCAAAACACATATTTTTCAATGAAAAAATAATATGAAATTTTGCCACACTTTTCCCCTGCTGCTAGCATTTTGCCTTATAGTCCACCCATATATTGTTCATTCATTCAAAGATCCCTCATTCCTCGGGAATGATGAGCGTGGCATTTATTCCTAGAATAACTGGAATACACTTTATTTACAACATGTTTCCAAACTAAATATGTAAGCTGACATTTGACATTCTAGTGAGCAGAAAAATGTAATAAATTTCAGACTTATTTTTTAGACAATAAACCTTCTGTCATTGATTGAAGAAAGGAGTCAAGGCTATAATTTCCTGTTCTATCACTCCTTCTCTTGTTTACTTTTTATTTCATCATTACAGAGTTTAGTTATTTCAAAGGTCAGGGCAGAAGTGTCATTTCTGTGAACTTTTGCTGCTGATTAATAGCTTGTAAGTGCAGGAGCTCGTAATCAGGTTTTGGTAGCTACAGTGGAATGTTTTGTGCATTGCTAATACTGTTAATGAACAGGGAAAAATAAAAAGCTTCCTGGATTATTTAATGAGGAAGTCTAGCATTTCACAGGTAAATGCTGCATTTCTGAGAGCTGAGAGGAACCAGTTCTCTTCATGTTAGATCCACAAGTTAGGCTGATAGTTTCTCAATCTACAGATGCATACTTTTTGATACAGCATGGAATTTTACTGGCTTATGTTTCTCTGAAGACTTCAGTTTCTAGGCATTTAATTCAGAGGCAGTGAATCTAATTTTCAGAAGGATGGACTATTAAGTCCTCTCAATAAACACAGAAGAAATTGTGGTTAATCTGATAATCAGATGACCATACAACATTGAACACAGGTGCCATTTTATAAGCCTTGCCTTATGTGTCATGTGCCATAATGTATTCCTCAAGTGGTCCATTTCAGGCTTTTGAGAGTTATTTAACTCTGGGACAGAGTACTTCAGCTTATCTATCTTTTTCTTTTGTTTTTCCCTTTTTTTCTTTCCTTTCTTCTTCTTCTTTTTTTTTTTTTTTTCCCTTGCAGGTGTTTTAAAATGTAAAAAGGACAAAGCCTATGAAGGGGGACAGCTCTGTCCTAAGTGCAACAGCCCAAAACAGCTGCAGAAAGAAGATATTCAAAACGTGAAAGATATTTCCTGTAGGAAACCTGTCATTCTGTCCTCACTGAGACAGAATAGCAGCACTGAAGACGAAGAAGATGGTGACAGTTATGAACTCCCTCCAGAGCAGCTTCAGTCCTCTCCGTGGAACATCACTCTAAATATGACTGATGAGCATGGCAATGTAGTCCACTTGAACTGTGAAATAAAAAAACCAACAGACTCTACCAAAATTCAGTGGAATCAAATCCAGACTCAGGAGGTTGATATAAATGCTACCATTTCACTGGATTTTGAATGTCCTATGAATCGAGAAAACTATGAAAAACTATGGAAGCTTATAGCTTATTACAGTGAAGTACCTGTCAAATTAGAGAGGGAACTTATGCTCAGCAAAAAGACTAAAATAAGCTATCGGTACAGGCAAGGCTCAGATTATGATGCTCTTTATTACACAGGTGTGAAAGCTCAAATAACAGCAGAGCCTTCCTGGGTGATGCAGCCTCTTATACATATCCAATTAAACAGGCGCCAGAGTACAGGGAAAAAAGTGGTACTATCTTTTTTTACTGCATTTTCTCAGACAATTCCTACCAAAGACATCAGGCAGCAGAGAAGCTGGGTAATGATAGAGCGAAAACAGAGCACAAGGACAGCACAGAGTGTAGTGGAAGGGTCAGAGTGTCAGCTGAGCTGCAATGTGAAATCCTCTGAGAGCCCCTCCCTTCAGTGGCTTTTTCCAGATGGCACTAAATTGCAGGCACCATTTAGTCAGAAAGACAGTAGGTTTTCCATTCTCAGTAGTGGCCAGCTAATAATCAAAGCAGTGAGTTACACTGATGGTGGTTTGTACCACTGCATTGCCCAGGTGAGAGATGATGTGGACATAATGGCTTACAGACTTGTAGTGCAGCCTCCAGCTGCTCAAGTAGTTGATTCAGATGTAGCAAGAGTTGAAAAAAATGTTGGAGATCCAATAATTTTGCCATGCAATGCAGTTGCCATCCCAGAGCCACAGCTGAGCTGGATTCTTCCAAACGGCCAGGTACTTAGTGATTTGTCAAACTATTCAAAAGGATATATGTTGGATAATGGTACTTTGCTTATTCCAAAAAGCCATGTCAGTGATAGTGGCCATTACAGGTGTGTAGCTGTCAATCATCAGGGTTCAGATCAGTTTGCTCTAAGGGTCATAGTAAACAAAATGGTGTCTGACAGGTCATTTAAAAGGATAAAACTAAAAAAACGCCCAGGCTCAAAAAAATTGTCAAAAACAAGAGGGAGAGTCAGAGATGATGGAGAAGGATCAGGGGCTGGAGGGGTGGAAGAGTCACCACGAAGAAAGAACCACCTAAAAGACTGGGAGATATCCTTTAAACAAAAAAGTGACCAGGTGCCAGAGACTCAAATTAAAAAGGGGAAGAAAGGCAGAAGGAAAATGAAAATCTGGAAAAATACTGATAGAACCCAAGACAGCAATGTTGCCGAAGGCCGGAGAGTCTTCGAATCTCGAAGAAGAATTAATGTGGCAAGCAAACAGATTACTCCACAGCATTGGGCTGACATTTTGGCAAAGGTCCGTGGGAAGAATATTCCTAGAACAACAACAGCTACAGCCATTTCCTTAAATGCACTGCCATCAGTCATGCAGAAAACTACCCCAGCCCCTCATCCAGTAGCTAGCCCTCCACCTTCAGAGACAGCAGCTGATGTGGTAGATTCCTCTGCTGATACATCACCTGTGGGTAAGGATGAACCATTCTCAGTCACCGTTTCCCACAACGCTAAAGCATTCTCAGTGCAGTCCATATTAACAAGGTCAGAAACTGGACCCTTCTCCAACCAGAGTGCTTTAGAAACACCTGCAAGTATATACCCTGAGGAAATCACTGTATTGGGTCCATATTTGACTCCTCTCTCTCCAACTGTGCAACCCCAAGGCCAGCAGCATATTGATATCAGGACTGATGATTCAAGTGCAGTCAAAGAAAATACCCATACTCTCACTGAAGAGCCTGTAACCGGACAAATTATAACAAATCTTCCTAATATTCAGAGCAGTTCATTCACGGTGGAAAATGTAGGTAGAACTATATCTTCTACACCAGAGGAAAATTCTGCTTTTGCTGAGCTACCACTCGATGCTACTCTGCTAGCTGAATCTCAGACTGTGAATATTCATAGTGTCTCAGAGACAAGTGGGAAGTTAAATAAAGTGGGCCCAATGAGTGTTGACACTATACGTTTAACACCTTCGCACTTGGATGAGATCATCCCAACAGATTCTGTAGTCGCTACTACTATTTCTTCACCCATTTCTCCATTTGTTATGGAAAAGAGCAATGACTTGATACACCAGCACAAAGAAGTATCTGCAGGCCAGACAAAAATGACAGACTTAAATACCAGTTTTCCATCCATCACACCCATCACGGTTCAGAGCAAGCAAGAACCTGAGACCCACAGGAATACAGTGACTCACGAAAGCATGTCCAACAGTTATGCAGAGACTTTTCAGGGAGAATATAGAAATCTGGCTACTCCAAAACCAGATCCCACATTAATTTTGCATATTAATAACGCTCTTCACAAATCAGCAGAGGAGATAAAAACTGCTTCTTCCATCAGTACAGTGACCACTGTGCTCACAACAACCACTCCCTATAGAAAGACCATGCCTTCACTTGTTACTCAGCATGCTAGAAAAAGGCCTTATGGGAGAAGGAGATTGAGGCCAAACAGAATCCGACAAAGACCAAAGCCTTTCCCCCCTGTTGTTTCAACCACAGAGGCAATGCCTACTGTTCCAAGGACACCTGAAGTTGAAGCTGTGACCAAAACTTCTTCTGCAACTCTTGAAAGCCCAGATATTAAAAACAATTTCAAAATACAGACTAGGGAAGAGGACCATATAGAAATCCCTTCTACATTAGTTACTGATCTGATTATCTTAGAGAAAACTACCAAAATCAGAGAGGTGGTCACAGCTTCCTTCTTTAGGCCTACTCCTTCTCCATCTGAAGGAAAACATGTGACAATCTCTACTGCTCCTGAAACCCTGCCACTTCCAGTGACTGCACCTATGACAACTTTATCATATGTTGTACATGACATAGTTCCCACAGAAGAGTCTAGTGCACCTCTGAAATCAGAGCAAAGTGAAGTGCCAACTTACCAATCATTAGACAATATATCTGAGGACATTAAAACACATTCTAAAATTATGGATAATAAAGCACATTCTAAAATTATGGATAATAAAGCAGAACAGTCAAGTACAACAGCTTCTGCAGAGCATATGGACAGCTTGATGCTATCTACAAAGCCAGAATCTCAGGAAGAGCCTCTGCTGTTTGACTCAGAAGCTGTGGTTCATGAAACAACTGCTGGAACATTACAGCTGATACAACCCACTGCGACTGACTTAGGTATTCCTGTTGGCACAGTGGAAGATTTTAAGGACCTCTTAGTTTTAAAAGAGCCATGGAAGCCCACAGTATCCTTAGAAACACCAGCAGTAACTGAACCACTTCAGCAACATGAAGTGATTACTCTGTCCTCCTCTGTCAGCATGGCTGAAACTCAGATTTTTCCACTTAGAGAAACAAATAAATCTGTTGCTTCTCAGTCTGGGGCAAAGCTGTCTTCCTTGGATAAAAAGGAAAGTATTTCACAAGTATTTAATCTTCATCATGATTCCACTTTACAGACAACTGAAAAGCCTTTGACTACATCCACTGCCTTTTTTTCATTTATAAAACTTGCCACTCCTCCTCCTTCCATTTCAAGCACCTCGCATCCTTTTCTTCATTATACCACCGGGGAAAGCAACACCTTCAATCAAGAAAGGTTCTCAGAAGGAAAACGAGTTGCAAATCATAGTGACAAAATGGTGGTGAGCTCAAGAAGGAACATACACCCTACTACTTCCTCTAGCCAAAATAGGGTTAGCATACAGTCAATAGAGGAGCAATTCAAAGAGCTGCATGGTAGCAAGTCAAACAACAGTTTGCTGCTAAATCCAAACCTCCTCCATGCATCCACTGGAACAATACCAAATCAAAACCAAAAACTGCCTGTTGTGCTTCCAGAGCATGTTCCAGTACGAGGCACAGTGAAGCCTCCATATATTATAACACAAGGCACACTTCGCTATTTTATAACGCACCAGCCTCTTCACTACACAAACAAACCAGAGATAACAGCATATGCAGCACATACTATCCAGGACAAAAAATCTTTTGACTTTCAGAGACAAACAGATACTCCAACACAAGCCTCTCCATTTCACAAAACAAATCCACTCAGAGCAAGCAAGTTTGGTAACCAGGGTCAGAACAGATACAATATGAATTCAAGATTTTTTGGAAATAACTATGTTCCAGATAACAGAGGCAAAGCAGAGAGACTACCAAATCAAGGGATCCCTTACTATCCCAGTCCCAGAATGCCATTCCTTTTCAACAGAACAAGGGTATTACCTCACTTAAGTACACACCCTAAACCAGTGGTCCCTAGTCAACTAGTCCCAAAAGGCACAAATGAGAAGATCATGCAGATCTCTCCTACTAGGACTACAGTGCAGAAAGCTACAACTATTCCAGTGCCTCCAGTGTCACACACCACAACCACCACTTCACCACCGTCAGCAGTTTTGAAGATTACTCCTCCAGCCTTCCTCTCTCAGAGCACAAAACCACAGATATCCACTACAGTTTATCCTTTTAAAAATGTTCATCATCATCATCAAAAAGTTCCATCTGTGCCTTACGTAGGAGGCATTATGCCACATAATGTAACTGTATTTCAATCTTCCACTAATTTCTGGATACACAAAGAAAAACCTAAAATAATCACAAAAGGTCCTCAGAGCATATCCATCCTTGCTGAAACAGATGCCTTTATCCCCTGTGATGCAGAAGGAGAACCAAAGCCTTTTATTACTTGGACAAAAGTCTCTACAGGTAAGACAGAGAAAAATGTGTTCTCCCATACATTTTTTAAGGGTACACATACTTGGGTTTTTGGATAGAAATGCAGTATGATTGCAAGAATAGTCCAGTAATTTCTCTCACTTTTAATCATTATAGATAAAATGTGACTAATAGCAAGTAATCCCTACAGGTAAAAATGACTTTGTAGTATTTCTTGAAGTAAAAAACCCCAAACTTCTATCATTTAATGAGCTTGATTTTTGAAGAAGGAATAGCAGCCAACTCTGATTATTCACAGAAGTTAGAATTTATGATGACAACACTTTAGAGTATGGGCATATCAACATTGCTGCCATAAATATTTATGTGTATGTTATCTCCATAAGCAAAAGGAAAAGAGAAATTACGTAGAGATTTAAAAGGATTCCTAAAGCATAAAGCCCTTAAAAGTTCCTGCATTGTACATGATTGCAAGGTAGTATGGTTACTTCTGCAATAGAAAGAAAGACTAATTTGATCTATGGAGTATAAGAAGATGCCATGTGATCCATCTGAAGCTGTAGTTGGTGTTAAGTAAATCTAAAATCTTAGATAAGACTTTTTTTAGTGCAACGATGTATGACTTAAACCCTTTGACTTTCTGTTTCTTGCATTGCTCTCACCTTTCCAGGAGCTCTAATGACAGCCAACACCAGGTTACAAAGGTTTGAAGTCTGGAAAAATGGTACCCTCCTTATCCGAAATGTGCAACTACAGGATCATGGACAGTATTTGTGCACAGCTCAGAACCTGCATGGCATAGATAAAATGATCATTGTGCTCACAGTCGTAGCCCACCAGCCCAAAATTTTACTTTCCCGCTATCAAGATGTCACAGTCTATTTTGGAGAGACCATAGCAATGGATTGTCAGGCTAGTGGGACACCAAGACCACATATTTCATGGATTTTTCCAGACAGGAAGATTTTGCAGACCATCACCACCACAGAAAGTAGGATAATGCTTCATGAAAATCGAACCTTGTCTATCAAGCAAACAACTTTTTCAGATCGAGGAGTTTACAAATGTGTAGCAAGCAATGCTGCAGGAGCTGACAGCATTGCAGTGAGGCTGCACATTGCAGCCTTACCTCCCATCATCCAGCAGGATAAGGAAGAAAACATTTCCTTGCCCCTTGGTAGCAGTGTTAACATCCATTGCACTGCCAAAGCAGCACCTTCTCCCAATATCCGCTGGGTGGTCTTTGATGGCACACAAATCCGTCCTTCTCAGTTTGTCAATGGAAATTTATTTGTTTTTCCCAATGGAACTCTTTATATTCGCAACATCTCCCCCAAGGACAGTGGGACCTATGAGTGCATTGCTGCTAACATGGTGGGAGCTGCCAGGAGAACAATACAACTCCATGTGAAGAAGCATTCATCTAATGCTAAGATCACTGGGAGCTCTCCTCAAAGGACAGATGTAACATATGGCAGCATCCTTCATTTGGACTGTAGTGCTTCTGGTGACCCCTGGCCTCGGATATTATGGAGGTTGCCTTCCAAGAGGATGATTGATTCCTTACACAGGTAAATTACTATTTTAGGTGTCACAGCTAATTTATAGTTTAGATAACCTTAAAGAAAAGACCACTTATATCTGTGAACATTTAATTCTTGCATTCTGTGTTTTTTAAATGAGGCCCTTCAATCCTTAAGGAAGAATTAGAAATTATAGCAAAAGATAACTACATCATAAATTAGCATAATTTTCTTTAAACCAATAGTACTCTTGCACAATCAGCTGGTTTAGTATAAGCTGCCACTATTTGTGTTTTACAGCCACTTGTAAATATAGTAAAAAGCCCAACGGAAAATGTGAAGATACACAGCTTGTGTACTTGTTTCAATGAATGCTATTCCCCAGGAGAAAGAGGATCACTGAATTTTGTTCATCTGTTGTACAAATCATTATACAAAGTAAATGGAGGACAAAGGAATAATAATTATTAAATAAGCATTACCACTTTAACATCATTTTATAAATAAACATTACCTTGCACTAAGGTCTGTGCAAACCCAATTGCATATTAATACCTAAAACTATATCCTCTCCAGTGTTCCCAGCATCAAGTAAAATATCATTTCTCCAAATCTACAATAACTGTCCTAAGACTTTGCTGAAAAGACAGTTTCTGCTCTTTAAATTATTTTTTACTCTCAACAGATGAGAAATGTGCTGAAATTAAAATGCATGGTTGTTAACAACTTCTTTAATACCTGAATGGAGTAATAATTTTTTTCACATTGACAAAAATATATCAAAGATATATAATAAAATCCAGAATTCATTTTATGCTTCATAGTGGTAACTATAAAATAGGTGGGTTTTGTTTTTTTGTTGTTTGGTTGGGGTTTTTTCTTTCTTTTCAATTTTTTCAGTTTTCATCTTTAGGTGCACTGTTTTTCAGATACAGGGTATTTTCTTTGGGGAGAAAACTGGGGCTACTGAGAAAATTAGTTTTGACCACAATACACCAATTCCATAGTGAAGTGGAAATAATGGCTAGTTAGCATATTGAAAATATTTTTTTCTTTATTTCAAACCTTAAAAGTATTTTGCTTCTTTGTGATTGTTCTAAAGTTTTAAAATGTGATTATACAGAGTGCCAGAGGAAGTTGCTCATACTGTTTTCTTTTTAGCTGAGTGCCAGGCTTCATAGTTACGGTCCATATAGGTTTATGTGGGATATATCACTTAGAGAACCTGCATTTGAATGTTACAGAATATTGTACATGCAGGCAGAAGAGTCACAAGTACCATCTTTTGTTATTTAATAATAGTTTAATAGTCAAAACCACCATTAAAGTTATTAAATGTAACAGAATGTCTTGGATACAAATGAGAAGAATTGTTGGTATTTTTCTTTTTTTTTTTTAGTGGTGAATATCTTGCACATTTCAGAGTATCTAATTATCTAACAGTAGGAATGCTCCTCTCCTTTATTTTTTGTTTTTCAGTATTGTTGAGTTGGGTTTTTTCCCCAGATTTATCTCAATTAATACCTAAAATCCGATTTTGCAGCTCATGTTCTGTTCTTTTTTTCTTTCCTTACAGTAGCTTGGAAACTAGAATCAAAGTGTTCAGCAATGGGACTTTGATTGTCCATTCAGTTACAGATAAAGATGCAGGAGACTATTTGTGTGTGGCCCGCAATAAGATTGGGGATGACTACGTGGTCCTCAAAGTGAATGTGATGATGAAACCAGCAAAAATAGAACATAAAAATGAGAATAACCACAAGGTTAAGTATGGAGGGGACCTGAAAGTTGACTGTGTAGCCACAGGTCTGCCAAATCCCGAGATCTCTTGGGGTCTCCCAGATGGCAGCATGATCAATACCTTCATGCAGTCAGATGACAGTGGCAGCCGAACAAAGCGCTATGTAGTCTTCAATAATGGAACCCTGTATTTCAATGATGTTGGACTGAGAGAGGAAGGGGACTACACTTGCTATGCTGAGAACCAGATTGGGAAGGATGAGATGAAAGTGCGGGTCAAAGTAGTGGCTGAGCCTGCAGCTATCAGGAACAAAACATACATCATTATTAATGTACCCTATGGTGATGTTGTCACAGTAGCATGTGAAGCCAAAGGAGAACCCACTCCCAAAGTGACCTGGCTCTCCCCAGCCAACAGGCCCATTCCTGCCCTATCTGATAAATACCAGGTATATAGAGATGGCACTCTCCTCATCCAAAAGGCCCAAAGATCTGACAGTGGTAACTATACTTGTGTGGCACGAAACAGTGCTGGAGAAGATCGGAAAATTGTCTGGATCCACATTAATGTTCAGCCTCCCAGAATCAATGGTCATCTCAGTGCAGTAACATCTGTGAGGGAAACAGCCATCAGGGACAGCCGGAAACTTGTTGACTGCAGAGCTGAAGGCATCCCAGCTCCACGGGTCTTATGGGCCTTTCCAGAAGGAGTCATACTGCCAGCTCCCTACTATGGGAACAGGATCACTGTCCATCGCAATGGTACATTGGACATCAGAGGGGTGAGGCAGACAGATGCGATGCAGCTCATATGCATTGCACGGAATGAAGGAGGGGAAGCAAGACTGATTGTGCAGCTCCTCATCACAGACCATTTGGAGAAACCCTCCTTCAGAGACCCAGTCAATGAAAGGATCACTGCCATTGCTGGGCACAGCATCAATCTGAACTGCTCAGTCCAGGGGAACCCCAAGCCCAGCACAAGCTGGGTCCTTCCCAATGGCACTGAAGTGCTGAGTGGCAGCCGTCTGCACAGATTTTACCATATGAGGGATGGAATCTTACACATCAGCAGCCTCTCTGCTGGGGATGCTGGGACTTACCGCTGTACAGCCAGAAACTCAGGAGGTTATGTGGAACGAGTAGTCTTTCTGAAGGTGGGACTCAGGCCGGAAATCAGCAACCAGTACAACAACCTGGTGAGCATCATTAATGGAGAAACTCTGCAGCTCCATTGCATCACTCAGCCAAACCAGCGGGCACAGATCTCCTGGACACTGCCCAATGGGATGGTTCTGGATGCCCCCCATGCTGTGGGTCGCTTTTCCCTGATGGAGAACGGCTCACTGACAGTGCGCGAGGCTTCTGTATTTGACAGGGGTACTTACTTGTGCAAGGTGTCCACAGAGTATGGCACCTCTGTTATGAATGTGCCTGTCATTGTGATAGCCTATCCTCCCCGGATCACCAGCGAACCAGCCCCTGTCATTTATGCCAGGCCTGGAAATTCAGTAAAACTGAACTGCATGGCCATTGGGATTCCTAAAGCAGAAATAACATGGGAGCTTCCAGACAAGTCACATCTGACAACAGGAGCTCAATCCCGTCTGTATGGAAACAAATTCCTCCACCCTCAGGGCTCATTAGTCATACAGCAGTCTAGTCAAAGAGATGCAGGTTTCTATAAATGCACTGCTAAAAATATACTGGGCAGTGATTCGAAAACAACCTACATACACATATTCTAACACTAAAACAAATGCCTTTGCCTGGAAATTTGTGTTCAAATCACTGCCAGATTGAGCACATCAAGAAAAGCACTGCTTACAACAAAGCCAGGAACACTGAGGGCAGGAAAAAAAGGAATCCTATTTTCATGCAAAGTGTATTGCTTTTGTACTCAGTAAGGCAGTAAACCCTTGTAACAAAAGGAGGCAGACAACATACAAAAATTGAGGAGACTAACAGATTGGAAAAGGTCTTTAAATTGTTAAGTGTGGTTTTTTTTCATGCTATCCAATAGCATCTGAGACCTAAAGTGCTCTATTCTTGTCAATAGCCCAAAGCTATTCCTTATTCTAACAAGCACCTTAAAAGTACCAAAGAAGTATTAACTGTTAATAAATGAACTGCAGTGATAGAAGTGCTTTAGTAAAAAATATTTTCCTTTATACCCTGCAGTGCTTTTACATAATCTAGCCTTATAGTATATGATTACTAACCTTTGTGCTCATTCTATCAGCTCTTCAAAATCAAAGACTAACATAGCAAATAAGAGTGATCTATTTTAATAAAAATACATGCAGTTATTAGTTACCTTAACACATGAAAAAACCTTTTCCAGATACTAAGGACACTACAGTCAAATCATTTATTATATATTTTATATATATTTTTAAATCAGACTATGAGACTAGAAAGAGGAACAATGAACTTGGTCTCATTTTATAAATTATTGGTCTTTACAAGACTCTGATACATTACAGTGTTTTATAATATTAAGGTCAATATACTGTACATTTTATAATAAAATTATATATTTAAAAATTTGATTCACTCTGGTTTTCATTTTGTTTTGACAAAAGTTGGAACTCCAAGCAGTGAATGTATAAATTTAAGTAAAAAAACAGAAGTCAGGTGGTATTATACATACTCTTTTGTCTTTCTAAATATGATTTCTTAATAAAATCTTAACACTTATGTGTATTTCAGGACGCATATACAATTTCAGGGTTTTTTTACAGTCATTATTAGATAATGTAGATAATTTTAATAAGATTTATTGATTAAGCTGTAGAAGTAATTTCTACAAGATGCTGAATATGTCCACATTTCAGCAAACTGCTTCTATCAGAATTTTGCAAAAGTTAACTCTCCTTTAAAACATACGGGTTCTTTGGGATATTCTTGAATTCTTAAAGTTCTGTATCTTTGTAGAACTTATGCTCATGTTTCAGAATATGGTGAGAGTAAAAACTTTATTATTTTCTCTATTGATCAAAACATGGCACAAATTAATGTAAAGCATTATTCTAATATTTACAGTTTGTAAAAATTATAAACAAAGATTTCCCTACCCCCTCAAATTTATCTGTCTTAAGGAAAATTTTAAACTGTTGCAAAATGTGTATTTATGTTCATCATAAATAGAACTCAACTGCATGAAGTAAAATCTATTTGATTAGAACAAGGATGTTGAATTAAATGACAAGGACATGGATGAAGATACAAGAGGCATAATTTATGTGATAAAATATTTTATAAAGCTTTTTTTAAAAGTCAGTGCAGGCTAAAATGTTGTAATTTGTACACAAGCATTTATTCAAGTCACAGTTTTATTACTGGCTTAATTAAATAACACTTAATTATGTCTTCTTTTATCTTTTAAACCCTTTAAATGAGCAAATCAGTGCTCAATGTGAAGCCCACACCTAAAGATATGGATGGGAAGTAGTAGTTTGTGAGAGCACTTACTGAGGAAAGGAACAAGCATTCAAGCTTTTTAATTAGATTTTCATGTGGTTGTTTTTTTTTCTAATCTAGCTATTTTCCTCAAACATATCACAGATTAGGTATATCTCTAGTTCCTTTACTTATTTTTAGCACTTTTTAATTTTAGTTCTCAGAAAACAGTAATACAATTTTTAAATAATAATACAACGATTAAAAGGGTCTGAAGTCAGCATTTTATCATTGGAGTAGGAGTCAAGCACTGTAATTCATCTGTCCAGTCTTCAGTTAACACATTAATTGAGAGACATTATTGGATGCTGACTGACTTATATGTGTTTCCATTAAGCAGATTTTTATTTTTTTTTTCATGTTAAGGGGAAAAAAATAGAATCCAAAATAAAATATTTGATCTACTGGGAACTAACAAAGCATCTGATAATGTTTTATTTATTAGTCCAGATTTTCCACTGTAGCCAGTGGAATTTTAGGAGGCACAAGAAATGAAATATTTGACTCAACACTTTTTCTTGATTCAAGTCAAGACTTGCAAGCTTGCAAAATCCCCTCAAAAATTGGACTTAATTATTTTTTTAGGTGAAAAAAAAAGTTATATTTTCCCATAACATTTGCCTTTTTCCCTTTTATGAAAACATACTTCTAATGAGAAGCCTATAAAATACAGTTTTCTTCCAAAATAAATGTAACTAAAGCTTAACAAGTGTCATATGAACAATGTTTACGCTCATGCAGCATTTGGCCATATGTTCTGTCTGTCTTATTCTTGCTCTGCTGAGATAGCACTTGTCCAGGATATCCTTCTTTAGTTCCTTTTGTAGATATAGAAAAGTTTATGTGAAAACCAAGTCTGTCCCAGAACTTAGGGCTGAATCTACATGTCATTCCATGTGCTGTATCATCCCTCAAATGCAGAGAGTCATAGAACACTGAATTTAAATCACAACTTCTTCCCGATTTTTCATGTAATTCTCTGCAAGTTACGTTAAATGAATTACGAGTTCACATTACTTCAAGGACACACTTCATTAATTTTTTGTTTTTCAGAAGTCTTCATCTTGCAGACCAAGCAGACCCATGTATTTGAAGAAAATAGAGTTTGATCCGTTTCTGATTTTGAGAGGTACTAGGAAATAAGTGCTTGCTCTTGGTTTGAGAAGGTTTCACAATACTTATTTGATCAATCAAAGCAGGTTCTGGATAGTTTCCATGGAAAGGAAAATTTCATTCCTTTTGCTTTGAAAACAGAGAAAATATATTTGTTTGTTTGTTTTGTGTTGTCGTTTGCTTGGTTTTGTTTGGGTTTTTTTGAGAAGCAGTGTAGCAAGATGTCTTAATACAACTGCATAGATTGAAAATGTCCGGAGTTGTATATACCTTTTTTTACTTTGGTGTTCACAAAAAGAGATGAAGATCTGATAAAATTCCTAAAACACTATCCAGTTCACTTACAAAAAAACCCCCAAACCAGCCAAACCCTGGTAGTGAGGTACTATTTAATTCATTGCTAAACAATCAGTTTAAGAGCATCTGTAGAATAACACAGTGATAAGAATTTTCCACAGCAAATCATATAATAGCAAACTAGTTACGTTTTCACAAAAAGAGTAATCAGTAAGAGTATGGGAAGACAATTGGGTGGTATATCTTATTTTTGCACAATTTTTTATAGTCACACATGATGTTCTCATCTAAACTAAGTAACATGAAAGAAACATTAACCATCTTTTGGTATAGTCAATTAATGTGAAAATATCCTAAAAGCTATACAAACATGTGTAACTTGTACTGTCATTTCTCTATTATTTACAACTTTACCATTGTGTATTTCAAATAATGAAGTGCAGTGTTATGTCCTTGCAGAGAACAACTAACACTCCAGTAATCATTCAAACGTAATTTCCTCCAGGCTCAAAATTAGTGTATCCCAAAGAGCAGGAAATCTAGTAAGACAATTAGGAGACCTGCATGGTTGAGCAGAGAACTCTTGCTAAAACTTAAGTTGAAGAGGGAAATATATAAAACATGAAAGGAGGGACAGGTCACCTGGGAAGAATATAGGGAGGTTGTCAAAGGATTCAGGGATGCAACAAGGAAAGCTAAGGCTTCCCTTGAATTAATCTGGTGAGGGAGGTCAAGGACAAGAAAAGCTTCTACAAGTATGTTGGAGGCAAAAAGAAGCCTAGAGGCAATGTGGGCCTGCTACTGGATGAAACGGGTGCCTTGGTGACTGAGGACATAGAGAAGGCTGAGTTACTTAATGCCACCTTTGCCTCGGTCTTTACTCCTAAGGTCAGCTACCAGGAGTCCCAGGTCTCGAAGAGCACAGAGGAAGTCTGGAGGGAGGAAGTTCTTTCCTCAGTTGAAGAGGCTTGGGTTAGAGACCAATTGAGAAGACTAGTCACCTACAAATCTATGGGCCCTGATGGGTTACACCCACGAGTGCTGAGGGAGATGGCAGAGGTTATTGCTAGACCACTCT
>JANHGL010010260.1:27057-39038 GCA_024611195.1 Ceyx melanurus
GTTGAGACTATCTTCCTAGTTTAGTTCAGGAAACATATAAACCAGACATTATGTTTGGCATCCATTTTTCACAGGACAGTAACTGGTAGAAATTTTTGTAAGAATAATACATTAAAAACAAGCCAAAAATACTGGAGGGAATTATAAGAAACAGAGAACTGAATTTAGAAGGTGAACAAGAATAGTACCACAGACCTCTGGATTGTTTAAATCAAATTAAATTTAGAAAGATTTATTTAGGCAATTCAAAAGTGAACTGCCTAAACTGCCTGAACTTGCTGTTCTATTTATGTGTTCAATGGATTAAAAGAACACTCCAACACTGATCCTTATTTCTACATTAGATGCATAAAGATTTTCAAAGAGTTTAAATATGAAACCATCAAGTAACTGTGGCCTTTGCATTTTTGTTGGACCAGTGGTGGGGGATTGTGTTATAGGCATAGTAAGCAGCAATGTCTAATTTAAGATTGCCTAACTTAATGAAAACACTGAAACTCTCACTTTGCACATATTTATAACTTCACTAAACTAACTGTTTGGATTGAAATTTTCCATGCTTATCCTTTGTTTCAGATTCAGGATGTATGTTGGGCTTGGTTGTTTTGTTTTTGTTTTTGTTTTAATTTAGTTGGTTGGTTTTTAATTTTTAAGAAGTACTGCTGAAAATGGCTCATTTTCTGCCAATATTGCAAGCATTTTCCAACTATTTCATTGAAGTGTTTGGTGAAAACTATGATGTTTGAAAGAATACAGTTCTAGGATCAAAAAAGTATATGTGTGTGTTCTGCTTTACACCCCAGTCTCAGTTGGCTCCCTCTTGCCCCAAGTGATATGTATAAGGGTAGAACAACACATGGGCTAACATGACTCCCAGCAAGAAAATGCTGTTAACTAAATTCTCAGTGGTGCCACCACATCTTGTAATGATTCTAGATTCCAAGTTAAGGGAACAAGAACCTAAAATTAAGTTGCCACAAGTACAGATGTTCAGCATCTTTCAGAATAGGCTGGGCCTCTTCAGTATGCCTGGATAAACCTCAAATTAAAGTGAAATATTACTTGATCTGCTTATGAAGTAGTGACAAACTGAAAATGCTTAACTAGATTATAAGGTAAGGAAAGGAAAAAAAAAAAACAACTACCAAAAAAGATTTAAAAATCCTCATGGGAAATCAAGGTGAACCATGATATCACAGGAATGTAGTAAAAAACATTATTTGACCTTGATGAATGTAGTTATATTGAAAACAACATCTGTATTGAAAATACATTGCATGTAGACTAGCTCTTTTAGATTATTTTATGTCTCCTTTCAGGAAAATGCAACAAAATATATAGTGATTGTGATTTTCCCCATCTACCCCACTTTGATTTCCAATAAGACAGGGCTTGGAAATTGAGTAAAACTGCTAGAATGATAAAATCTGTCCTGCTTTATAAGGTACAGTTGAAAAAGAAATGCAATGTCCATACTTACCTTCTGGGACACACTGCAGTGAAATCTGAGGTTCTGGGCTCCTGGTCTTCCAGATCGGACATATGTTGGAACATGTCAAGTATCCCAGCAAGCTCACATGCCCAGGCCTCCTTTCTATATATATGTAAACCAAACCAAAACAAACAAAAAAACTCAAAAAAAACGCAAAACCAAACCAAAACAACAACAACAAAAAACTTGGATATGGAACAGAAAGGTGTTACATGCCAATATCTTGCCTCGAAATGAATACAGGATACTAGGAATTTGGAACCTTTCCTGGGCTCAGAAATGTAGGGAAAAAAACCCTGTTTGTTTGGGTTCTTTTTCAAACAGACTAGGAAGAAAATATTGGTGCTTTAGAAACTTTCTGGGTTCTGTTTTTTTCTTTCGTGATCTCACAAAGAGCCTTTAGCTGACAGGCAAACATGATAGGGCAGGAAGGATATCTGCTTCAAAAGATTAAGTTTACTAGGTGATGAATACAATAGTAGCCATACATTTGATTTCCTTTCAGCATTATCTGCAGTGGGATGTAGCTGGAAATTAGCTGCGTTTTGCTTTATGTGTAAAAGACAGGCGCACATTGTATGCTCAGATCAATATCTAAATGAGCAAATAAACATTATAGGGAGTGAAAACTGAAAAGAGTATCATTACCTAGGGATGTCCTTATTCTTTGGTGTTTTACATAATGGCATTAAATCAAAGTGAAATAAGGTATCAGTGCGATACTTTTTTATGTCAAAAGACTTCATATTTCATATTGTTTAATGGGGAATAAGATGTATGACATGTATTTAACAAAATGAAGCAGCGCTAAACCAAAACAGACTCTCAGTTGCTAGCAGTGAGAACAAAGTCAGAAAATAACTCACAAGTATATTAACAGAGTACATAGATAATTAATGTCTTTGATTACTTTTTTTTCCCTGATTCAGACTTTTTATTTAGTTCTGGTATTGTCACTGCTTCCTGTTTCTAACCACACTGCATTTTCTTATGTATCAAAATCTGCTTCTACAAGGTAGTAATTATGGGCAAGATGTTACACTGATTTACACTGACATTATACTGGCTTTGTATCAGCTCACTGTCTATTTTGAAAACTCTGCTTCAGGAATGAGGGTACCCACAAGTGAATATAGGATTTAATAAATCTGTCATGACTTCTGGGAAGGTTTTTGCACTTGATGTTTCCTTCCGTTGTTCTAGATATATTAGTTGGCGTTACAAAAGTATTTTCTCTCTTTTTTCCTAATGTCGCCTTTCTTTTGTCAATAGACCCTTATGTCTACAACACTATTCCTTAAGCACTATCTAAAATTGGACAAAAAATATATGGTTTGGGTTAACTTAAGGAGAGCTCATGACAATTGGAAAAAAATAAACACTAAATCTGTAACATTCTTTTTAGATTTCTCAGGATAGAGGATTTCAAGATATATTAATGATATTGAGTACACTTCCTTTTTTCTCTTCTCAATTTGAGAAACCTCTAGGGAGTATGAGTTGAAGGAAAACTATTCACATTGGTCCCACCATTGTATTACCAGTCTTTTTCATTGTGCTTGATTGTACTTGTCTAAGTTCTCTGAATTCAAACTATGCTCTATACAAAGGAGAAATAAAAGAAAGAAGAAAGGTAAAAAAAAAAAAAGGCTGATAAGATTCCTTTATGGTTTCTTTATAAGGATCATAAAAAATCTACCTTTTGTGTTTTTTCACTGGATGGAGTTGGAAATGTTAGGTATAGCTTGGATTCCAATCACTATGTACCAGATTCAATCTGTATAGTTTTTTGACACTCTAACAATTAAACACCACAGTACCAAAATTTAATTCAGTTCTGTTTTACTCTTACTCATTTTATGACTAGGATGGAAGGTATTTTGCTATCTCTTTTAAACAAAAATGACCTCAAGAAATATGGAGCTTCTCAGTATTCACATTGTAGGGATGCTTCTTCAGCTGTGCTCCGATGTAGTAGAAATCTGGGTGCTTACATATGTCTCAATTATGTTTATTTTCTGGTTTTGACTTGGGAAATTTTTATGGTGCTTCATGTCAACCTAAGTAGTGGTGTGATCTAGGTAATCCTGCTCTAGAAGGGGGTTGAACTAGAGGTCCCTTCCAAGCCCTAAAATTCTGTGATTATCTGCTTCTTAGATTACTATGATTTTTAAAAGATGTTAACATATATCTTGCAACACAAGACTCTTTCTAACCTTTATTTCTTCAGTCTGTGCATTTCTAAGATTTAGGGTTTCCTGTCTCCCCAGAGAGTCACATTAAGCTTTTGTTGTGATTTCTGGTGACATATCCTAATGTAGATCTTCAGTTTGATATCTTAGCCACATATTTATACTAATCTTCTGAATGGCACCAGTAATTACTGAATTTGAGCTTGCATTCTCATAATTTGATTTTAAAAGATACTTCATAAAAGAAATATCGCTGACCAGGGTCTTAATGCAGACCACTTATTTTTTCCTTTGAGGCCTTAGTTTCTTTGGGACCTGACTGGTGACTTAGTCTAGATGATCCTGCTCTGACAGGGGGTTGGACTAGATGATCTTCTAGGTCCCTTCCAAACCCTAACATTCTGTGGTTCAGTTAATGTAATCAGTTTACTAGTACTGACACTAGACACAAGCAGCCAGAGGTTGAAATGACCTAATGTTGCTCTCAAAGTGTGATCTCACTTGGATACTTAAAACATGTGTTTGTTTATATTATATAGTTTCCTGAGTATTTGTCACCATAGCAGTCCATCCCTGCATATCAGCAGTTTTGAAGTATTTGCTATTTTATTCACTGAGGACTCCTCTGTGCTCATCCTCCATTTATTTTCAGTTGAGTGAATCCTTGGAGCTTTCATTTAAAATTATTTTTATTTCTCCTACTGTATCTGCTGAAACTGGCAACACATTTGGTAGCCAGTGCTTTGTTTACTGCTATAAAAATGTCCCTGACATTATTTGTCAAGGGGATTGGTGAATTTTTCTTAAGAAAAATTTTTCTCCTTTCACAATATCAGAAAGACTTTTAATGAGTTTAGCCATTGATATGTTTCCCTCTTCTATGAACAAAAATGCTTTCCTGGATTGGAGCCTTAGGCATTTTTCAAATCATCTGCCAGGACTGTGTTTAGTACACTGTGATGTGATAGCTTTCCTAGCCTGAGCAATCCTTTCCTGACTCGGAAAAAATTCCTCCCTTTCCAGCTTTTCTTAGCAGAGAGTCAATTTTTTTGGTTCTTAACTCTGTGAATCTCTCATAGGAAAAATAATGTACTCCCTAGAACTGTTTTGCTTGGTTTGTGTCAGGTTTTGTTATAATTTTACCAATCAATAAATCAAATAGTTTTTACAAGCCTGCACTACTTCTTTGAGATTTGTTTCCTATCACTACAAAATAAAAAGCATATTTCATGAAGAAAATTAGATCATTTTTATTTAAAAGAGAAAAAAAAACCCATCTAAAGTAAACCCGGACAAAATCAGAGGCTTCTCAATTATAAATGGACTGATACAGCTTTACTTATAATAGGTATGGCTGCTCATAAAAGGCTGTCTGCTCATGGTTTGGATGAGTATACTCTTCAATGGGTAAAAAACTGGTTGGATAGACAGGCCCAAAGAGTGCAGGAGAATGGAGTTAAGTCCACTTGGCAGCCAGTCACAAGTGGTATTCCCTAGGTCTCAGTATTGGGGAGAGTTCTCTTTAATATCTTACCAATTATCTGGATGAGGAAATTGATTGCATCCTCATTCAGTTTGCTGATGACACAAAACTAAGCCGAAATGTAGATATGCTTGAAGTTAGGATTGCTCTTCAGAGGGTCCTGGGCTGGCTGGATTGATGGGCCAATGAGTCCAACAAGGCTAAGTCCCAGGTCCTATCTTTTGGTCACAGCAACCCTATACAAATATGGCTACAGTCTAGAGGACAGGTGGATGGAAAGTTGCCCAATAGAAAAGGACCTGGGGGTGTTTATCAACAATCAGCCAAACGTGATCCAGCAGTGTGTGCAGGTGGCCTAGAAGGCAAACAGCATCCTGGCTTATATCAGAAATAATGTGACCGGCAGAGCTGGGGAAGTTAATATTCCCATATATACCGGTGAGGCAACATCTTGAATTTTATGTTCAGTTTTGGGCTCCTCATTACAAGAAAGTAATTGAGGAGCTGAACCTTATCCAAAGGACAACAAAGCTGAGGAAGGGTGCTAGAGCACAAATGTTATGAGGAGCATTTGACGGAAATGGAGAAAAAGAAGTTCTGAGGAGACCCTCTTGCTCTTGACAGTTCTCTGAAAGGAGGTTTTAGCCAGGTGGGGGTCATCTTGTTATTGCAAGTAACAAGTGATAGAACATGAGGAAATGGCCTCAACTTGTTCCAGAGGAGGCTGGACATTAGGAAAAAACTTTTTTCATTGAAAGGGTTACTAAGCAGTGAAACAGGCTTCCCAGTGAGAGTGTCTCTCACTGCTGCTCTTGTTTGTCACCTTTGAAAGAGTGGGAAGATGATGTTTCCTGCTCTCAGGATGCTGGCAGTTTGGTTATTTGAGCCTTTACCTTTGGGCAGTCCTGCTGTCTGAATAGCTTTGGAATTAATTACAGAGCAGCAGTGAAACCTGAGGGCTTCACTTACGTGCTGAATTGCCGGATCGCTATCATCTAGGTAACATATAGTCCCCAAGCAGATGGCAAACTAATAAACTGCTTACAAACCTCATGCCTTGAAAATTGGTTCATACAAAACATCTTTGATGGACAATTCATTTACCACCAAAATAACAACAAACACTGTCATCTTTCCCCTTCAAAAGCATGTATTTAATAAAATTTTACTATTTTCTCATCTGTGTTCAAAGAATAAAAATACCCATTAACATTGCTTGCAAATATTATACAGCTTGATACTTGAACTGCACAACAATACTTTCACCTTGCCCTGACTTTTCCTTCTAGTAAATGTCCTAATTTCTAATCTAACATCATATATGAGCACACTTTCTCTGGGACCTGATTACATGACCAGCTTTTGGTTAGTTGAGTGAGGCTGGATCACACATCATGGTGACAGAGCATAGAGCACTTGTCCAAGGCAAGGATGTCCAGGATGTTTGGATTTGTTTAGGCTAACTTTGCACTCAGATGCTTTGAGCTGTATCAGTAATCATCTGGTTTTGCACACCCAGAGCCAAGCTGGGACAAAAGCACACAACCAGCCTGAGCTCTGTATCTTGCACTCTAGCTAATTTTACAGGACAGAAATGTTGGCATGTGCTTACAGCATGATCTGGATCACATTGTACCCATGGGTGATACAGTGGGGAACAAACTGGGAAGCCCAAGCATCCCGTGCAAGGAGGAACAGCTTTAATGGGAGGGAAGGGCAATATTTTCTTTACCCCTAAAACATATTGGCTTCATTCAATAATCTTCCCAGTGTGGTTTGGCACATTCTTCTCTCTTAGTGCTTGTGGGAACCAGGAGATGCTGTCTCCCAAGAAGCAAGAGAGCAGCAATCAGCAGCTGGAAACAGCTGGCTTTCACAAGCATCTCTCAGTGTTCTACCAGCTGCTGCTGGCTCTGCTGAATGTAATTCAAAAGCTGCTTTGTCATTGGCCCCAGTGCCTTCATTGTTGGCCCTGCTGTATTTAAGAATTAGTGTGCTTACTCGGAACAAGAAATCTAAGGATAGAAACACAATGCAGGAGAACTGGACCAAGTATTTCATACCTTCCTCCATATGTTTTGTAAGGAGGGACAGGTTATATGTCTCCAGACCTTAAACCTCTAACTGCAAATGATGGGTCAAGATGAATCCCAGGGCGAGGCAACGTAGAAACAATCAAGTTTCATATTACAAATGAGACTCAGCCCAGCTGTCTTCATCAGCATCTGTTGATTCCTTCAGGAAAATAATCTTACTGCCATTGGCAGTTCCTTAAATTTCTGTATTATTCAGCATTCCAAGTCACCTCATACAGGGTTTTAATTCTGATGTTTACGGTAAGTCCATTTTTGCCTGCACACTTGCATATATATAGTAATATAAAGAAAATTGTACTTGTCCGCACTTCTTTATGCATCTCAGAATTATTTGACTTGCTTGGCTGATCAGCAATCATCAGAAATCATTGATGGATCACAATAAAATAAAACACTTGTCCCACAGCATTTTTTTGGCAGGTTTTCCTGTCATAGAAGCTTTGTTTTGCTTTGGGTCACAGAAACATAAATATCTCTCTGTTTTTATAATTTTAACCTTTTAGACAAAATGTTTTACAGATCTTAGTGTCCAACATATATTGAACCAATTTCTTTCTGCATGTGTATTTTTTCTGTTAGGTGTATTTTAGTAATACCTCACATATTTGAATTTGATTACTTACCCTGAATATTATACAGTGATTACACAATTTCATTTTACATGAGTAACGGGTTTGGTTTGTATGGTTTGGTTTTAGTATGTACAATAAATCAGTCAATTCCCTGCTTCCCTCACTGATGAGATAATGAAGTCATCCCATATTCTGACCTTCATCAATGGAGTAGTTGATAATGAGCCATCCTTCTCGCCACAACTTCTATAGGGACATCAGCTGGTAGATTTCAGCTGTCAATGTTTTAGGGCTAGGTGAGCCACCCAGAGTAGGAGAAGTTTTACCCAAGTGTAAAAGAAACCTCTTCTCTCCTGACAACTCTCAGCCAAGAGCAGTAGAGAAACACATTGTCAGTTTAGGATCAGATAGGAGACAGAAAGACAGACAGACAGACACAAAGGCCTTTCAGAGGAAATCCCACCAAAATTTTGATTAATGCCTCCTGGGTCTTATAGAGTTTAATTTTTTTCCTTTCACATGGAAACATATTTTAACATTTGTATAGATAATCACCAACTTTATCCATTCTAGATTCATACTTGATTATTTCATTGTTTTACATCCATGATCTGCTAAAGATTTGAAAACTTTCTATGATTCAAGTCAAATTCTGGCCTCAGCTGTGCACATGCACTCCTGATACTGAGAAATATTACCTCATTTTCCTGCTGTAAGTCAAGTACTAATATTTTATGACATATTGACTAATTCTGTAAGATGGATGGAAAAAAGCAATTAAATAATATGGCTCTGAAATACAGAATAGATATGTTTTTTGTTGCTTGTTTGGGTTTTTGTTTTATATAGGAGTGAACAGCTAATTGAACTGACATGGTGAAAAGCTTGAGCATGTGGCATGTCAATCAAGTTAGCTCAACTGACCTTGCCCTTTTGCATGCTGCAATGAATTCCAAAATGAAGCTATGCTTCAAAACAGTAGATCAAATCCTTATCCAGGTTCCCTGTGGGAATTAAGTTGGATCCAACCCAAGACAAGGCTCCAGCTGTGCCTCCATGCTGCCATCAGACAGGAAATTCAGAAAAATCAGTTAATCTAGCCGAGCCACAAAACTTTCATAGCTGTACATTAAAAGCTTTCTCTTTGCAAAGATGTCTACTACTTCATTAATAAGATTGATTAATCTCATATTAATTTTTTTCCTGTTGTCTATCAAGTGTATTTCGTTTTTGCAGAGCTGTAGAGTAAACATATGAACATAGGCACTACTTTAAGTTGTACTATGTAGGTAAAGGAACAATTTTGTAATTTGTTTAAGGAATTTTTTAAGGCACTCTTTGTCCTGTTGCACCTTTTCATGTAGGCAGAAAAGGAAGCTTCTGTCATTCTGTGCATAATGGCTAAGAAAAACTTTCCTTTGTTCAAAAATTGGCTAGGGTCATACCCAAGTATTGCCATCTGTGGGAGGCAACATCAACCACAACCGTGCCAGCCAGAACCAATACAGTGATATCTGAGGCAGGGTGTTTTTTGACAGAGTGTTTTTTGGCAAATGGACCAAAGCATGAAAAGACAGGGAATTATACATGTTGAGAAAGGCTGTTCTAGAAGTAATTGGGCCTGGCAGGAAGCATGGATATCTTTCAAAGAAACTTAACTGGTGGCAAGAAAAAGAAAAAAACCCAAACATCTGGATAATACAGACAGAAACACCCAAAGCAGACTTCACAATCCTTGGAAGATTCCTTGTCACAAGACTCCAAGAACACAGTCCTGTTCCTATTTACAAATACACAACAGCCCTTCCACCTTAGACAAGCTGTAGAGTATGCACCTCACCACCTACAGCATCTACATGCTGGACACTTGCACAGAGCAATTGTTGCTCAATATGTGTAGGAGCGAAACACTGTGTGATTCCAAATGGATTTTGTATAGTCACAATATATTCCATTGGTCCATATTCCTTCATTATTAAAGATATAATCCCTCTGTTTCCATCTGTTTTTCATTTCCACCTCTGTTTTCATGGCTTAATAACTCTGTCTCAAAAAACATTACCACAGGCTCAGTTTTAGCAAATAAAGTCTCAACAGAAGTAAGCACTGCAACATGAACTTTAAATTATCATTATGTTTATCTTCCATTATTTGTATGAAGTATTTCTTGTGTCTTCTTTTCCTGAAGAAACAATTTTCACAGTAAATCAGAATTTTCAAAAGCGATATTTACTTTTACAAAGTGACCTGTGGTAAAGATGTAAAAAGTGTGAGCTCTTCTCATTTAGTGTTGCAACCTCCCCCTACATACTATGGGACTTATTAGGTACCTCACTATCTGAACAGAATTTTCTCCTGTTACAAACTTCAGTTGTGTTAGTCAATCACTTGCAGTGGCAGTGATAAGACGCCAACACACATATGCATATAGGTTTGGATTTACATACACATTTCACCCTCAGTTCATTCTGTTCCTCTAATTATCATCAAACTGTTTATATTACAGCATTACAATGGATATTATGGCCATGTCTCCATGGCTTCTTACCCCTTGAATTGCTGTCTGCAAGAAAAAAACATAATTTTTTAATAGTGCATTTCATGAGTCAGACTAGTAAATGTTCCATAAAACTTGGATTTAAAACATCATAGTGAATTCATTTTTGAATTATGCCTTATACATACCTTCAGACTCAGATCTCATCTTCCCAAACAACCCTGGAAGATATCAGTGTACTGTTCAAAATAAATCTTGCCAAATGAAGAAATAAATTACAGTGAAATAAATATTTCTGATGTCTTTAAAATTATAGGGAATTAGTGTCTGATGCAAACACTGAATAGAGAGTCTTAGCTGATGTTTTTAGGCTGCCTAGTAGGTTTGTGTCTCTTGACAGTAATCGTGTCTGTTTCTTCTCTCCAGTTTTACTCTCACATGCCTTTATGGTTTGGTTTTTTTTTTGTGGAGTAGGTCAAGAACCATATCAGTGACCACTTAGAATGCAAGATAATCTTCAATCACACCTAAAAAGGAAAGTTTCTCTCTTACTGGAAACAGATGCTTTCCTTTTTTTTAGTGGGGCTTATCCAGGAAGTTGATATTTATGAAAAGGAGCACTGATGTCCTGAAATATGAACACATTAAAAGAAAAAGGATGGGGGTTTTTTTAGCTTTTTCAGTACTTTTATAACATATAACAATGGTATGGCAGATTACATTTTAATTTCAAAGTTGTGGGGTTTTTTGTCCGGAAATACAGATTACTCAGATGTATGAGAAACATGGTCAAACAAACACTGAGACACAGAATAGAGGTAGACCTATTTTCCTGGCCAGACTAGTTGAAGTTTGGGCTTCACTGGGTACTCCAGAAAAATAAATAAATAAAGGAAGAAAGTAAGAAAGTCTGTTTTCTCAGGAATGAAGAGAGCCGTACATTTAGACGTTAAAAGCAACAAAAAAGAGAACAAACATTGGAATAGAAAACACTTCCAAAGGGAGAGTGAACATGAAGGTCTCCTCTTCATGCCAGCTGAATTGTTTGAATTGAAAAAACCTGGTTTTAATAGAACAGTTACAAATCAGAGATTCTTAATAAGTTAATCAGAAAATAAAAATTTTGGCCCTGAATCCAAAAGTCTCTTTTATCTTCTTCCCTTACCCTCTCTTCCCTGTTCTTTGCTTTTCATATGAACATTATCCTCATAACATTTCACTAAGTTCTCCCAAGTGATATTTCCATTTAAAATTCCTGGTTTATAGTCATCAGTTTTCAGGGCTACAACAGGCATTGACTGATCAGCATTATAGGTCATATACTTAAATGTTTAAATATAGATTTAACTCTGTAAAATATAGACAGTTTTATCCCGTTATTGTCTCCATATAATAATATATGACATATAATGTCATTGTTTTTCAATTTTGTTCTTTTTATAGAAAATTTGTTTAAATTTTGTATTCATAGAATCATAGAATTATAGAATGTTTAGGGTTGGAAGGGGATGACCTCCAAAAGTCATCTAGTCCAGCCCCCCTGCAGGGAGCAGGGATATCCTCAACTAGACAAGGCTGCTCAGAGCCTTGTCCAACCTCACCTTGAATATCTCCAGGGATGGGGCCTCAACCACCTCCCTGGGGAGCCT
>JANHGL010010261.1:8359-21084 GCA_024611195.1 Ceyx melanurus
ATGCCCCGTGCCGAGGGTGGGGTGCCCCTTCCCAGGGGGGGATGCCCCTTCCCAGGGTGGGATGCCTCTTCCCAGGGTGGGATGCCCCTTCCAAGAGTGGGATGCCCTTTCCCAGGGTGGGATGCCCCTTCCCAGGGTGGGATGCCCCTTCCCAGGGAGTTCAGGGAAGGGGGGATAAGGGGGGACAGCCCCATCCCTCAGCTGTGAACCTGGAGGTGTCACATGGAGCGGGTGGGCAAAGAGCTCAAGCTCAGTCAGCAGGCCAATAACAATGAGGAATTTTGCTTTCCTTTTGCTGAGTGAATGATTTGGAAGAAATGGAAGAGAGAAAGGGAAACATCTGCTTTGGCTTCATTAGAGGAGTGTCAAGTCCTCTTTTCCTCCATTATTAGTCCTTCCAGAAGCTATCATCCCATGCCTCCCATCCCTCTCCTCTTGGGAAAGGCTATTAGCAGGTTGTGATGGCTGCTTTACTGACAGCCTAAGCTGTTTGGTTAGCAAGAGGAAAGTTAAAAGAGCAATAAGCTGCTCTCTGCCTCCATTTCACTCTGCATCCCTCATCCTGGGCTCTGTTAATAGGGAGAGAGGCAGAGTGTAAGCAAAAGGCAAATTCCTTTAAGCAGAGCAGACAGGGCAGCTCCAATACAAGCAGCTTGATCACTAATGGGAGCCAGACCCAACTGCTCCCAGAGAGGAGAGAGATGGAGGAGGAGGCACCCAGCACCACTCAGCTCCTGCAAGCACCCAGAGCTGAGCATGGCCCTGGTTCTGACCTCCTGAGGCTCTGCCCCAGTGCAACACCCCTCCCTGGACAGGAGGGAAGGAAATCTTTGGGCCAAAAGCACTAGAGGGGTGACAGGGGTTCACCTCCCAGTTTGCCACAGGGTTCTGGTGGACATCAGGCTGGTCACCCCACCAGCTGGTGCCTCAGGGGTGAAATGGGGCCAGTCTCTTTTATCTGAACCCAGCCAGGGTTGCTGGATCACATTTCCCACAGTGAAACCAGCTGATGCTACTGGGATCTAAATCACAGGGAGCTCCTGCAGGTTGACAGCACTGGGAAAGCAGCTGAGATCAAGCTTGAGAATCAAACAACTCAGAAGTGCAGCAGCACTCACCTTTCAGTTCTGAAAATAATAAAAATGAAGAGACTTAGCTCAGAGACTCAGACTGAATCTGAATTTCAGGGGAAAACCACTTGCAACCTGTTACTGCAGAGCTGCCACGGCCTGGGATGGAGCACATGCCTGGGACATTTAACTGAAACAAGCACTGCAAAATACCCTCAAGAGTATCTAAAAGACCTGTACAACACTTGTGATTCTCAGGGAACAAAGAACAGCAGTCATTTGTGAATGCAAGTTATTTACAGTGCTCAGTTCCAGGCACTCCTCTCCTTGGAGGCTGGACTCCAGAGAGAGACCACTAAATGGCTGAGATGTTATCTGGCTTGAAAGGGATGAACTATGAGAGGAGAACTCAATTTCTTTTCCCTGTGAGCAGAGCCAGATCAGTGGAAGATGGTTCAGGGAGTGTAAATGATTCAATCAGACCCAGCCAGAAAGGGTTTGCACTTCTGGAGTGGCAGCAAACAGAAAGGGGTGCCTAAAGTCAAGTCAATCCCAGGAACTTTTTTGTTCCAGGAGTTTTTTGCAGCCCTGAGCCAGCAGGGACACAGTTCACACTGGTGTTGCACGTGAAGGCAGCTGAAATAAAAAGTGATCCAGCTGAAAACAAGGACGAGGTTGGCAGAAAACAGAGCAAATGAGAAATGGAAAGGCTGCAGGAATGTTGTTGTGTGCATGTTAGGAAAAAGGGTGACAAACCAGCTGTCAACTGTGCTCATTAGAGCCATGGCAGAGCATGGGGAGGACAACCTGAGCAGGTAGGATGGCTGCAGCAAGTCACCTTTGTCAAGGTGTCCTGATGTAGCACAGGCAGGTACCTCCATTTCCCTGTCTAACAGTTGCAGCTGGGACATGAGGACAGAGAGAGAGGGTCTGGGGAGCTGGGTGGAAAGGATGGATGTGCAAACACACCACCCCCTGACTGAGAAACAGAGCAGCAGCCTCCCCCATGAGCTGCAAGAGGCAGGAGCAGCCAAGGGAGGAGGCAGCACAAGGCAGAGCTGGAAGCTGCAGAGAGCTGTGCAGCTGGAGCTGGGGCTTGGCAAGGATGTGAGAGCCTCAACCAAAACCCTTGAAGGGTGCAGAAAGCTCTTCTGCACGGGATCTGCACGAGGAGGCATTGCTGCTTGGTCCAGGGCTAAGTGAAAAACCCAACCCACACTCCAGAAAATCATCAGCTGTCTTTCCAGGGAGCCCAGGCAGCAGCCAGCTGGAAGCTCTGCTCTGAGCAGGTCTTTGAAGGACATCATCCAGGAGATGGAGCTGAGGAATGAATCAGGATCTCTGGGGTGTCCCCTTATCCGTGGTGGGCAAAGCCACTGTCACCCCAGCCCAGCAGTGGGAGGATGGAGCTGGGGCTCCTGAGTTACCCCCAGCCCCAGGCAGCTCTCAGGGCTGAAGGTGTTGGGGCCAAACCAGTCAGCACCAGGGCACAAACTGACTCCAGCGTGGAACTTTGCAACTTACCTCTTTCTCCCCACAGATATTGCTGATAATAGAGCTCGAGGCTGGGCTTGAGGAAGGTCCCAGGACTCCCACCACCCCTTTGGGGAGAATCTGGCACACTGTGGGCACCAGAGAGAGGAAACATGCGTTAGATTTCATCCTCAATTTCCAGCACACAGTCATGTTTCCCATACCTGCTGCATCCTACTGAGGACATGGGATCATCTCCTTCACACAACACACTCCCTGGTGTTTATCTTCCCCCCTCATCCCTCTGTTCCCACTGTCACCCTGCCTGTCACACCCCCCTGCTCTCTACCTTTCTAAATCTGAACTCCCCCCAAACTCCTGGTAACCTCATCTCCATCTCAGAACTGGGCTCTCTCTCTCAGAACAACTATTTTTGGTGTTCTCCAAGATAAATCATTCACTCCAGTTGATGGAAGATGCTAAACACTGCAGAGGCCGAGCTTCAAAGTGTCACCTAGCAGCAAACAAACTGGATTTTTACCCTCCTCCTCTGCAGAGCTCGGTGTTAATGATAAGGATCATAGCACTGGGTTTCATTTGTTGTTGGGTTTGGTTTTCTTTTCAGGCAGGAGCTAATCTGCTGGCTCCATATAGCAGAGCAATGAAGACCCCGACAAAACAAAGCAGTTCAATCCCTTCCCCTCAAGGTTTCCTGGGTTCAACTGCATCCTTTTGGCCCTTTTAATTGACAGCACTAATTGAGCCAGATGACACTCCGAGGACTACCCCAGCACCTTCTCCCTGCCATCCCACCCAAGCAAGAAGGAGCTCACAGCATTTGAAGATGTCAAAACTAAAGCACTTTAGCACAACACTGAGATTTCCAAGGCAGTGCCCCTTCAGTGTCCAATGGCTGGTGCCCTCCTCAGCACAGATCCCTGGCTCAGACAAGCTTTGTGATGGTTGTACCCAGCTGTCTAGAGTTGGTGGCTCTAAAAAGGACCTAGAAACACTCAAAGCAGAATATAGATTTTGTTGTAGTGAAGGGAATTCCTCCTTAGAACTGTCACACTAGAGATCAGAGCAGGTTTTCTATCCACTTCAAGTGTTTCAATCAAGACTGGATGTGAAACAAGAGCCTGCCCTGTGCCTGGGGTCATGTTTTTGAGCAGCTGGTGGACACCTACAACCTGGTTTCTGCTCAAGGTGGTCAACTCTGGCCTTAGACTTCATCAATCTCCATCACCTCCTGACTGGAATCAGAGGCTAAAAGCTGAGGGTTTAGTTTGTAACTTAGGGGAATTGGTTTCACTGCTCTGCAAGTGTTACTAGAAGGAAAATCTAGATATACTGCAAGGTCCCAATATACACACTGATGGCTCTGACTTGTTGAAGTGCAAACAGTGAGATGCAAACAGATTCTCTTGGGTTTTCCTTCCTTCTGTGCTCTCTCACCCTCTACCATCTCTATCTCCCAGAGTGATATTTTTCTGCAGCATCTTCAAAGGAATCCAGTACCCGTTTTTCCTCTGCACTTAAAAATTTACAGGTACTTACACCTCTTCAGAAGATAAGAGCACCAGCAATTTGCAAACCCCACAGGCTATCTGAGCAGCTCTCATCAGCCCCTCTCAGCTGCAGCAGTCCCTTGGAGTGCTCTGTAATTCAGCATCTAGGAGCTGCTCCAGAATCCTCTTTATCCACAGGTCATTAGAGCAAAAAGTCCCCGGGGGGGGTTGGAATTTGTTTTGTTGTGCAGGGAGGGCTAAGTTAGGTGAGCACTTTTCTTCTCATCTCTGGGATGGAGAACAAGAAGTGGGTGAAGTTGTCATAGCAACGGAGTGGCAACAACTGGCAGAAGAAAAAGACCTGGCTTCTCACTCCGAGGGTAAAACATCCAGTAAAATTAAGGAAAACGAATGGAAACAAAGTCGAGGTGCCCGAGGCAAAGGTTTCAACCACGTTTGGAAAGCTGCTTCTCTTGTAATTTCCTAGTGCAGAACATCACCTGATGCTGTTTAGTCTCCACAGGGAGAAAAGGCTCTATAAGATCTGTACATCTCTGATAGGTTCAAACCAAGTTATCTCTGCCCCAAATCATGTCCAGTTTCCATGGGGTTTAGAATTCAGCACATCAAGAAGGACTGAAGTGACACCACATTAAAAACCATCTATTTTAGGGTATTACTACTGACCCAAAGGCCTGAGATGTCCCAAACCTCCTATTCCAGACATTTTAGGGACCATCTGCACCCAGTTGTTCCAAGTTAAATTCCTTGAGGATAGTCTGGAGAAGAGAAGGCTCCAGGGAGACCTTCTGGTGGCTCCCAGGATCTCCAGGAAAGCTGGGGAGGGACTTTGGAGGCTGTGGGGCAGTGCCAGGGCTGAAGGGGATGGATCCAAACTAGAGCTGGGTGGATTCAGCTCAGCCATGAGGAAGAATTTCTTCTTCCCCAGGAAGGGGGGAGACCCTGGCCCAGGGTGCCCAGAGAGGTTTCCACAAGTAGGTTTGGGAATTAAGTGCAGGTCTGGACACTTGGGGAATAGAAAGATAATGTTTTAAAGGGAAAATGGAAATAAACACTGATTTTTGGACCTGAAAAAGAACCACGATGATGCAGCTCTTGCATTATCTATGTGTGTACATCCATTTAGCCACAGGCAGAGCCTTTCACCTCCTGGACCTCGTAGAGAGAGCTCAGGACCCTTGGCAAGCAAGGCTGAAAGTGCTCTGGTGAGTGAACCCACCCATGGCACAGAACACACAGATCCCCCCCACAAGGGCTTCAAACAATCCCTGCCTCTAATTAAAAATAAACGAGCAGGGAAGGTACATAATTACCTGAGCATTTTCATGATTGCACAACACATCAGAGGACCTCAAACAACAGGGACTGGTCAGGATGAATTCTCACAAACACCAAGTACATCAAGAGATGGCATCAGAGAAGTGCATCCTGCTCCCTGCAGCATCCTTAGTGCTTCTTGCTAGGAACCCACCACCAGAGAAGGTTTCAATGTGAAATCCAACAGGATCACAAAAAAAAGGGGGATAGTGAGAAGCCAACATCATTGAAAGGATGTATCAGGCACTTGGAAATAATGGTGTGAATAAATGAAAGCTAAAAACCCTCTATTTGCTTGCTCACTCCCACTGCTGACCTGCCCTGAGATGTTTGTCTCAAGATCAGAAAGAAGCTTAAAAGAGAGATGAGGTTGAGGTGACAAATAGAAAACCTGTCCCTCCCTGGACATCAAAAAGGAATAAGGTGTTTTAGATAAAGACAAGATTAAACGAGTCATTTTTTGGATCTCCATAAAAGGAATCGAAGCATCAAACACCAAAGGGAGAACAACTTTTACTTGTGAAGGCAAAAGAAGCTCCATCCATAACCTTTCACTGCCAACTCCCCAGAAAACACAGGATTTTACAGATGTTGCACAGAGGAACAATCACTGTTTGTCTTCATTCCTATACAAAGCTGAAATAGCAAACCATCCATGGCTGTCATTAAGCCTGACTCATAATTTTACCTGCTGTAGCAATTGCAGTTTTCCTCCTAACTGCTCGAGTTAGGAGAAGGGGGGAAAAAAAAAAAAAAAGAAATTAAAAAAACCCAAGCTCAACACTCAAATAAAAACTCTCCAACAGACTTTCTCCTCTGGAAGCACTAATAGCACACAAAATATCACTGATGGGGTGTAATCACAGCTTTCCTAGGTCGGTTGGCTGTGATATTTAAGGCTGATTCAAAGGGCATGAAATGGGAGAACAGTATTAAACAGCTGTACAACAGCTCTGCAGTCACAGGTTAAACCATCTCAACTGCTTTTATGAACATTACGTGTGATAACAAACATCAGCACCATCTCCTAGCTGAGCAGCCAGGCATTTGAAAGTCAGGAAAGCCTTGGAATTTAACTGAAAGCATCTGATGCTCCTGTGCTAGCAGTATAAATCAAGAATCAATTCAGTGACATTAATAGCAGAGCCACGCAGAATCCAGATTTCCCCCTTTTGTGCTTTGAGACTTTTTTTTTTTTCACTCTGAGGAAAAGGCAAAGAGCATATTGCAAAACTCCACCAACACCCAGATCAAATCAGTTTGCTCTGATCTCTGCTTTCTACGTTCCCCAAGTCAAAGCAAAGCAAAGCAAAGCACCTCAAGGTGCCAATTGGAAATGCAAGGTTGCCTCTTCCTCATTTATCCCATTTCCACGTTCTCCCCAAACACCACGTGTGCTGAAATCAACAATTCCTTGCATCGAGGTTCATTCTGGGGGAAATTAGTATTCCTCTGCTTGAAAAAAAAACATTCCAGGAGGAGAATTTCTGAGCATGAGTGAGAAAGAAATGCTGCTCACGATGGTTACTGCAGCTCTGGGGTCACTTGGCCCCAGGGGAACGTGCAGGGAGCAGAAAAAAAGAGTGGAATTGAAACTGCTCAGGTGAAGAAACCATCTCCTCATTCCCTGAGATTCCCATCCCATCTCTCACTGGGAGATTGGAGGTATTTTCAAGGGCAAGCTGGGAAGCAGCACTTGGGAACCCAGCAAGTCCCCATCCCTCCTCTGCATGAGCTGGGTGTGGATTTGCCCTGTTGCTGGTGCCAAAGGAGGGTAGACCAGGCAGAGTGGAATCCTGCACAGAGCCAAGGGCTGCAGAAAGGTGGAGAGCTGCTGTTTTAAAGAGCCCCTGTGATGCTGCATGTGATGATCTTAATCTAGACTGCCTCACGGGTGACAAGGCTCTATAAATAGACAGCCAGGTACTTGCTGAAATGCACTTTATTAACTGAACGCTTCTATAAATAATGCAAATGCTAATTCAGGAGATGAAGCAGCAATTTGCTGATCCCACAGACCTCCTGAGCCCGTCCTGCCAGCTACTCAGAGCCCCTCTCTGGGTCCACAGCTCCACCCAGGCACAGGGATGCTCAAACCAACCTAGATCACACCGTTCCACACCTACTGGGGATACCCTGCAGTTTAAACAGGCTGGGAGCAGAGAACCATTGGGAGATGAGTCTAAAATCCCTATTATTTAAAATGATTTCTCCAGCTTTTTCAAGCCAACTGGTAATAAAGAATTATAGTCATCCCCTGAACTCTAAAGGTCATCTTAAAAATGATTCCAAAGGGAAGCTACTCTATTGCAAAGGATTTTCCATCTTCTAAGAAGAAGCTCTGAGAGATCTTTTTTTGTTTTCTTTCACTCAGGGAACCCTGACCATCAGTTTCTTTTTGATTCATCAGCATGGAGCTGACACGTTGGGCATACAGAGGATCAACACCAGTACCTATTTGCATTAAGGGACTCGAAAGCACCAAAAGAATCATCCTGCTCTTCGAAAATCAGCTCTTTTTTTTAACCCACGTGATCTTAAACACCCCTTGGAAACTTCATGTTGTGTCAACAAACCCACTGCCACTCCAAAGCCTGGGAAGAGCTGTCATGTTTGCTGACACACAGCGTTCCACGGGGTTTTCAAAACAGCTTAATTGCTCTGAACTCGCCCAGACTCTCTTATTTGCACACCATTAAGCACTTCACAAAGCAGCATCACCTGCTGCATCCTCCCCTCCCTTTATTGACGCAGAGATTAAAAGAAAACGATTTGTCCCAAGCCACTGAGCTGAGTGGTAATCCCAGCTCCTCTCAATCCACACCAGGGCTCACCTCACTAAACCACAAGAAACCCACCACTCAAAACTGGGTTTGAAACTCCCTCTCTGAGCATCAACCTCCCCTCACCCCCCCCCCCGTGCCCTCGCAGCGGCCTCAGCCCCCCACCGAGCATCCCCCTTGGCCATCCCCCCGCTTCTCCTCCCCAGCCACGCGCCTCCCCTGAGGCAGCAGAGAGAACAGGCATGGAAAGACCAGTTCCCCAGCAGGGTACTTACTGGTTTCTGCTGTCTCATACTCGCTGTCTCGCAGCAGCTCAAAAATATCCACTTCCACTTTGGCTTTCCCCGCCCGCTCGGGAGCGCGGTTGATGCGGTTCTTGGCCAGGGTGATGGAGAGCCTCTCCCCTCTGCTGCACTCCATGGGGTCATCCAGGATGGCAGCTGGGGGAGGAAAGGTGTTGGCAGCAGTTAGGCTCGGCAGGGACCCTCCAAAAACCCCCAGCACCCACTTCAGCCTCTCGAGCAGCCGCCGGTGGGGGGTGGTTTTTCCCACCTCCTGCTCCCCAGCCAGGGTACCACTTGGTGTGGGCACAGCCCAAGCACCCACCACGGTGCTCCTAGGGATGCACATCCAGCTGTGAAGCCCCAAGCAGCCTGGATTTGGGCTCTGCCTCCAGTCCCCAGCAGGATGGTTGGAGAAAGCACCAGTGTGGTGCCGAGAGCTGGAATATTTCAGGAAGCACGTGGGCAGGAGTGGGTGGGAAGGGACAAATATTTTTCAAACAGCAAACACTTGACTCTTGAACTCAGCTCCTGGGCCTGCCCACTCAAATCTGTGTGAGGCAGAAGGAGGTAGTGTGGGGTAGTATTTTTATTTCCTTGGTGGAAGGCAGAAAGGAATTGGGAGCTGAGGATTAATCTCAACGTTTCATTACGAGCACAGCACAACTTCTGCACCCCCGTGGGTTTATCCCTACTAACAGGAGGTCTCCTCCCAGAATGCAGCTTCTTCCTGCCAGAAGAGAGCTTTGGGTTTTGTTGTGTGCATGAGAAAGGCTCCAGTGTTTATCTTTCCTTCCCAAAAATACCTTGGAGGGGAGTGAAGCCATGGAGAGCTGCCCAGGTAGAGCTGGAGTTGCAGCTCAGTGCTGAAACAGGCTCTGCACTGGCTGGTTTGGGTCAGGGAGCTGGGGAGCTAACTACAGCAGCAAAGAGACTTGTTGAAGCTGTGAGACGTGTCGTTGTTCTGTAATTTGGGTTTATTGTGGGGTTTTTTTGATAAGGAAAACCAGAGGGAAATGTAAATCAGCTGCCACCTGATGTAAAACACATGGGCTCCATCCTGCAGAGGAATTCATCACCCCTAAGACTAAGAGCAAGGATACATCTATTTTGAAGACATGGCTAATTGGGACCACTGCTGGAGTTGTGCTGGAGAACATGCTCCTCAGAGGGCTGCTTTGTGCCCCCCAAATCCTCACTGCTTTCCAGTGTATGGGCACCAACACCCGGAGCCTCTATCTCTGCCCAGCCCAGTGACTAAACCCATCTTGCATTCACCCTCCTTGTATTTTAGCTTTGCTGCCCCAAGTCTTGCTCCCAACCAACCCCAAATCTCCAAGATCCCAAAGTGGGATCTTCTCCCAGGCCAAAGCTGCAGAGCAGCTCTGCTTCCCAACCCCAGCTGATGCCAGATACATGGGTGAACCAAACCCATGCCAATTCACTTTGTACCCAAAAAAATCTTTGTCTCAAGAATTCCTCTTCCCACTTTTCCCTGGTTCTCTGGGAGTGCTGATGAACACACACACACACACACATAGCAATGCTTGTGTACAACAGGCACAGATGTCAGGCTGAATATTCCCAGTCCTCCCAGCGACACCATCTCTGCTGGCACAGAGGCAGCATTGTCATTATCTGCAAAGGGAGGGCAGTTCATCTTCATCTCATTATGCAAGAAGAAAAAAGAATAGGTTGTGCTTTCCTCTAAGGCCAGCAGCATGGATCACAGGGTTTTTAAGACATCGATCCAGCTGCTGACTGCTCTTAATTGCAAACAAGTTTGGGGGAATTCAAAGTGCTCCAACCAGCAGCTTGCTGAGCTCCCCACCTCCCTTGGAGAAGCAGCAGAGAGGAAAAGTCCTTGGACACAAAAACTCCCTGATGAGAACTTCCCATGGTGGCCCTGCTTCCAGGAAAGGGTAAAGCAATGTACTGGAGCTGATGAACACCACAAAATGCTGCTTATTTTCCAGGTGCTGACACTGCAAAATTAAAGATCAATGGGGTGTGGGGAGGGGGGAAGTGGATGTCAGCATTCTCAGATCCATTATTTCCTAATTTACAGCTTCAACATCGGGCAATGTTTTGAAGTGTTTTCTTTAATTGATAGTTTCTACACAAAATAAACTTCTACTAATGGGTAGTTAAATGCATCTTAAAAAGAAAAGAGTCAAAACCAAGGAATTGCAAATCACTTCCTCAAGCCACCCTGGCAGGGAAGTTTGCACAAGGATTCTCTTTTTTTTTGCCTCAGTTCAGGATGGGGTTTTCAGTTTTTATTTTTGCAAATCTTGAAAATCTCCTAACAGCTGAGAAAAAGGGAAAAAAAAATAAAACAAAGCAAACCCCTCTTTTCAGCTCTAATTGAATTTGAACTTTGCAGCCCACCTTGGGAGAAAATAGACGAGGGGAAAATGCTCCCAGCAAGGGGCAGATTTGGAAGAGAAAGGATGGCAGGAATTGCAGGGGGAGGTGGCTCTCCTAGAGCCCAACCTCTAATCAAACAGCAGCCCTGTTTCCTTTCTCCCTGCAGGGTTTGAGATAGAAAAGCAGCAAAATTTCTCCACTTGCATTTTGGGAGACTGGTTAATTTTACCAAATATTACACTACCACCCCCCAGAACAGAGCAGGTAATGAGGCTGAACTAATCTTTATTTATTAAAGCTAGCAGATGAAAAAAGGTCATTTAATGTTGCAAAAAAGGTTGGGTTTCAAACTTCCATGTCTTGGGACAGGGTGCCAAAGCTCATTTAATAGCAGCATCATTAAGTACGAACAGAAATCTTCCTAGAAATTCCCTTTTATCTGTTCCTGGCTGTTCAATCTGGGAAGACACAGCAAGTGAATCTTTAATCCTGAAAAAAAAACAACCTCACAGCAAAGTCTTTGAACTTTGTCGGCCTCAAAAATCACTTCTATCTTCCCCATCATAATAAATGTCTCCAATCTAGACTGCCTTCTCTATGAATTATGAGCAAAATATTTCCGAGGGAGGCAGGAGCACCTGGGGCTGGGAGATCTGATTCATGTCTGCTTAGGATTTCACAGGGGCTGAGAGTCAAACAACTTCAAGCACATCCAGCAGAGGCTGAGTTTTCCTCAAGAAGACCTGTCTGGAAACATCTTTTCCTATGGGATATTCCAATCCTGATCAACATCCTTTATCAAGTCAATATTCTCTTTTTTTTTTTTTTTTTTTTTTTTTTATTCAGCATGGAGAGGTTTTCCTTGTACTTAACCCAAGTGCTACAAACCAGGAGAGTTTATCCCTTTGGATAGACATTTGAAATGTCTGAGTGTCAGCTGCTCAATATTCGAGCAACAAGTGACATCAGCTAGAAATTCCAAACAGAAATTTCAACAGGAAGGCTCGAAGTTGGCAATTTAAGGGTGAGGAAACCAGAATTAGGGGCAGTCAAAGAAATGCAAGATGTTTTCCACGCACAGATTTCAACAACCTTGCAGGTCACCCTCACCTCAGTGCTTTTCCACCCTCAGCAGAGGAGAGGGAGACAGGAGTTGGTGCTCTCAGAAGATGTGTTTGTAGACACCTGAGCGTGCCCTACCCAGATCCAGACTATGGGACATCTCTGAGTGCCCTGCCCAGACAGGAGCTGGGCAAAGGGCTCCTCAGAGGGGCTGGTTCCTCATCCTACCCCAGCCCTGGCCACCCCATGCAGAGAAAACCCTGTGGGTGGTGGCATCTGGCTGCAGCATTTTCACCCTGCTCAAGCCACAGCATCCAAAGCAGATGCTCAAACTCTTCTGTCTTTTCTCATCTTCCCCCTGGGAAACTTGACCAGGAGGAGGAAGGACATTCATTTCTCACCCCAAACAATTCAATCCTAGTCCTTCTTCTTGTCACAACAGGGAACTGGGAGGCAGGCAGTGCTGTCAGCTTGGGTGCTTCCAGCCCAGGAGACAGCTGTCTGCCCAGAGCTGGGCTGAGACACAGCAGCTCATCCTATTAAATGCACTTTACAGCCAGCACCCAAGTGTAATCCTTTCCACCCTCAGCTGGGTTTCAACTGCTGCTAAAAAAAGCAGAAAGCCTCTGTTCTCCCACTGCCACCCCCAGGCCACCCAGAGTGCTCCCTGCCACAACACTGTGCACTCTGACAAGCCTCCTGTGTCTGCAAGTTTTACTATATTATGACTGCTTAATGCACGATACAACCAAGATCTAATGAGGTAGCATTTTTATAACAGTAAGAGGGAACAGATGTTCCTGGGAGGTTTATAATCTGCTACAACAAACGGTGCTCAGT
>JANHGL010010261.1:21090-37750 GCA_024611195.1 Ceyx melanurus
TTTATTTTCTTTTATTATATTTAAATATATAATTCAGTATTTCTGCCTTTCCTCGGGTGCTGTCCCCATGACTGAGATGGAAAGCCATCCCCAGAACACACAGTTGCCATCTCAAGTCATCTCTCAAAGGTGTAGATTTAGCAGAGCTTAGTAAACATGGCATTTCACTGCTCATAACCTGCTCCTCCACGTTAAAAAGCCATAAAGCAATCCACAGTAATTCTCCTCTGGCAGGTTAAGGTCACACCTCCAAGCTCTTCTGATTGATAAACACAGTCCTCAAATCCACTCCTAGGCTCCCACGATGGATGGACTCTTAACACTAAGAACTGTAACCTCAACACAATCAGACTGAAGATCCAGCATCTTCCACTGGAGCTGAGCAGTTCCTTAGTCTCAAATCCAGACCAATTTACCCTCCCTCAAAGCACCAACATCCTCCTTGGGGGCACCAGCCTCAGGAGATGCTCTGGGATGTGGGAGGATCACCCCAAACCTCCACATCTTCCCTTCCTCCTGCCCTGCCCTTATCATCTGAGGATGCTCCTGATTTTATTAACCTCAGACTGGCTCCAAAAGCATTAAGCTGCAGCTTCATTTGAGGGTCAGGTGATTAAAAATGGTTTGCAGGATTGCTTTATTTTGCACCATTTTCCCCTCTGCTGAATACACTCTCACCCCTGTGGGCTGTCAATACAGTAAAGGGTAAGAAATTTGCAGACTTGCTCATTACAAGGCTGTCAAGTATAGCTCCAGAGGAGAAACAGGTGGGATTGTGTTTCCATTATCATCTCTGAAGTGCTGCTTAAAAAATAAAATAAAACATTGCCAATATGCTATTACTCTGAGAGGAAAGAGGATCTCATGAAGGGGGAGGAAAAAAAAAGGAAAATCTAAAAACATCAACTCTCCTTTTGAGAGAGAACTTGCTAATGTTTGTCTGATCAGTGCAGCAGAGGGCTATTTATTGCTCTTGGCCAACACTGGAAATCTGCATTTAAATGGAGCTTCCCTCTCATTTCTGTTATCCAGAAGAGTGAATTCAGGAGAGAGGGAAGGAGAAACAACGATAAAAACAGCTGAGGGCTCTCATTTCTGCTGCTTGAAACACCACCTCTCTTTTCTCCTCTTTCCTAATTGCTTTGTGTACATAAAATCAGAATAACATTCCCTGCAACTGGGGGTTTCCAGGAGGATGGAGAATGCCATCACCTCCCTGAGCCTGGCAATCTCTCTCAGCCACAGAATGGAAGGGAGCTCTGGAGATCAGAGCCCAACCCCCCCTGCTCACAACAGGGTGACCCAGGGCTGGTCCATGGAGGGGTGAAGAGAGGGAATGCACTTGAGCTGCCACTCTGAAAGCAGGCATCAGTGAGACAGGTCTCATCTCACCTCTCAGCTCTTTTCCTTCACGTGTGGGGAGGAAAAAAACCCACACTAATGAGACAAGGTCCTGCTCTTCTGATAAAGATCACCCTCTTCCCTGAATACCAATCACTCCAGCAGGCAGCCAGCAAACACCCCTGGCAAAGGTGGAAGCAAAGGAGCAGAGAGGGATAAGAAAGGGGTGTGAAATGGAAATGTCCTGTCCAGAGCTGGCTCAGGGCAGGCTGAAGCCATCCTCTCCCACAAAAGCAGGGCAGCACACCTAGGACCTTTAAAGCCAACAGCTTTGGGCAGCTGAGGCTACAGAGAAAGTCCTGAGCTGTGCCTCTGCAGCCAGGCAACTCCTATTTAATCCTCTGAAATCCTAGCTAGAGACTTCCCCACAAAAAAAAAAAAAATGAGCTGAGAAAAGCAGGGGAGCAGGAGAAATGGCTGATTTCACCTTCCTGAGGTGTAAGGTCAGGGCTGCAGCAGGGAATTAATGCTGATGGTTCCAAAAGAAAGGGATGTGCAGCAGGATAGGCTGGAAAAATGAACAAGATGGGGCTCTCCAACTCCCGTGGGCAGGGAGAAAAGGAAAGAGGTGAAGGTCTAAATGCTCCAAATGGAACCAGAGCAAGGCATGTTTCACTCAAGGCACCCCAGAAGCTCCAGGCATCCTGCAGGGAAGTTGTACTGAAGTCAAAGGGGCCTCCAATTTGCCACGAAACTCCAGTTACTGGAGAGACACCCAGATCCACACACAAGGTCAGTCTAAGTGGCTAAACCCTCTTTTCTTAGGAAAGCAGCCCAAAACCAGACTTGAAGTTCAGAGCAAACGTTTTCCCTTCTTGTCTTTTGTTTCACTCATGTCAAATGGGGTTTCTAAAGGGATTTTTTTTTTCGTGTTCATAGTCTCCAGTGAGTGGCAGCAGCTGTGGGTTTTTTAGGAGGAGTGCATTGGTAAGCTCTGGTGGGGCCAGTAAAGTTGGCAAGACCAGGAAACGAGCAAGAACTTAATTAAGTCAGTGGAGAGAGTAAGCACTAGAAAAATAACCACACAAACTCCCAGTGCCACTTCCAGGCAAAGCAAAAAAAAAAAAAAAAGAAATGAGGAAGGTAGAAACAATGTGTACAATTCTAAGCTTAAAAATAATCATCATAAGAACAAAAAAAGAGCAAAGCCAAAAAACAAATGTGGAAAGTCCACTTGAATTTTTATTCTGGGGCCTGGAATGACCATTTTTCTCCCACCTTTTCCTTGGATCTGATAATTTCCACTGTATTTTCTCTACTTCCAGCATCCCCCTGCTCATTCCTCCCAGCTTGGCAAGCACCAGTGCACTGCAGAGGATGCACAGTTCAGCCTGTGGAATACAGAAGTGCCAGACCCCAGTTCCAGGCTTCCCCCAGCCAGTTGATTAATTGCACGTAGAGAGATAACAAAGAGCCTTGGATGCATCCCCAAGGTCAAGGTGAGAAGGAGGGGGTGGGTGGGAAAGTGGCTGTAGTGACAAGATCTAGGGTTTTGCTTGCATCAATATGGAGAGCTTAGAGAGATTTGGTACCAGGGCAATGCTCAGTCCAAATCCTCAGCCACTGCTGCTGCCACAAATCTCTGAAAGATGGATCCAAGGACAAGGAGCTGCCACTCTGGGTGTAGATACCAGATAGGACAATTCCTTTCAAGATAGGAGCCAGACAAATGATCGGTGCAATGACTTTCATTCTCTTATGATGGATGAGGAACAGAGGCACAAAGAGATAAAGTGGCTCCTCAAGGTTTTGCAAGACAAGGTGGCAAATAAACAGAGTTAATAAACCCAGAGAACTTCAGTAACCCTTGCTTAGCACCTTGGCCACCTCACTGCCTGCCCCTGCAGCTTGAAACTTCTATCTGTGGCCATCCAAGTGCATTGCAAAAGCCAACTGAGCAGCCTCAACAGAGCTTGTGGGAGATGGGATCTCCAGAAGAAACAGCATATGAAAAATCTATGTGAAGATAAATGAGGATCAAGGCTACGAACTGAGCATGGATGGCTGGAGCAATGTTTGGAGGCTTTCTGGTCAGTGGAGAGGGTCAGGACATGCAGTGGGCAACTCAGAGCACCTAAATCAGCTGTTAATTTGTCCCTATTTAGCTGGCCAGCAGAGTCACTGCCTTCTAAGCAGCCTCACCACCCACCTCTCACCACCCAGATGTTGGTGCACAGACGTGCAAGGGAACAGAGAGTGCTCTGAGTGCCCAGAGAAGCTGAGTAGAAGCTGAACAAGGGTGGGGAGAGGTGACACTGGAGACCTTAGCCCTGATCATGGAAGATCCAGCTGTATTAAGCTACGTGGAAGAGTTTGATCCAATTATAAAACACTGCCCTGCACTGATGTGCCTCAGGGTTGCTTTCATCTCTTTGCTTTACTGGTAGAACAAACAACTTTTCCTGCTGAGTCACACTGAAATGAGATGCTAAAGAGCTGCCACACCAGATGTGGAAGCCCTTCAGATCCAATATCCATCAATCTCCCCAGCCTCTGTTTATTTATTTCTTGCCACTCAGCCTGCAGCAATTTAATAGGTTACTTTAATGTCTCCCTGACGTTCCTCTTTAGTGTGCTCTCCTCGCTGCATTTTTTTTTCCCCCCTCAGTGGGCAAACAAAACCAGGATTTGTCTTTTCCCTCAATTCTGAGATGGTTTTCCCTCCATTTCTATCCATTGCTAGTTCACCTAACCCCAGTTTGCACACTTGTTTACTTTATTACTACAATGGTGTTGTGTCAGGGGAAATGAGCTGCTTTTTCTTCCCTTGGTGACTCCTGTTCAACCCCAAACCAGCACCAAATCCACACTGCAGCTGAGAGAACTTCAGCACCCAAGCAAAGCATCACTGAGGGTTTGAGCTGAACCAGCTCAGCCACAGCACCAAGATTTCCAGAGGCCAATCTCCTGCCTGGAGCACTCTTCACAGAACCAGAATGGTTTGGAAAGCAGCTCTAGGATCAAGTCCAACCTTCATCCTGACATCTCTCTAACCACCAGATCACAGCCTGGAGTGCTGCATCTGGCACCTCCTGCAAGCTCCACTGTCTCTAACACAACCCTGTGAGTTTCTCCTTCATCCTCCTCATACCCCCATGAAGCAAAGAAACAGAGAAACTCAGCTGTGCTCATTTTGAAGAGGTCACAAAGCACAGGGATAACCAGGTAAGGTGAAATGAGTGAAGATCTGAAGGCAACAAACACGTTAAAACTCTCCTGTGGATGCACTTGAAACAAACAACCAACCAGAAAAAGCAGCCTGGCTTTGTTGGTAGGTTACTTTGTAGGAGAAGGGATCTGCAGACACCTGAGTGACTGAAGTGATGCACAGTTACATCCCTGCCCCAGGCAATTTGCATCCTCTGGAGACATTCCTTATGTGGGGTGACAAACACTGCCTGAAGAAGCCTTGGCACGACAGAAAATAACCACAAAATCCTTGGAAGTCACTCAAACTTTTCCCAAAGACTCTCTGAGGTTTCTAGGACAATGCTCTTCAAGGTAGGGAAAGAACAACTTTTAGGCAAAGGGGTTTTGCTTTCAGCTTCAGAGCTTATTACTGATTGTCTACCCATGTGCAACAGAGAAAATGTTTTACACACTACACAGAAAAAAAGGGCAAGTGAAGAAGAAGAGAAGGATGCAACTAAATTAAATGGGAAGCTTAGAGAAAGAGGTGAAAGAAACCCAAAAGAAAAACCACTCCAGAGTCCCAGCCCCTAGATGTGATGGAAGCAGCATCACACTAATGCAGGAGCACTGGTGGGACTGGAGGGGAACTGGTACCCACACTGGGTCACAAATGAGACACCCCAGAAAAGCAGAGGACTGAGTGAATGACATCCTCTGAACTTTGTTAGGATGCTTCTTTGAGAGAACCCTGAACTCAGTTGCATGAATGCAGCAAGGAACTGGACCAGGTTCCCAGTGATTAACTTAATTAAACAACAGAATTAACCATAGGTTGGGGTTTAGGTCACAAATAAGCAACATTTATGCTGATTAATTGATGTCAGGGTTCAGATTTGCCTGGAGAAACAGAGCTGCTTTGTGATCTTCTTCCAGGGTCACCCCCAGGACAGCAAACTGCATCAAACTGATCTCACCATCACCCACCCACATCACCCACTCCTTGCCACTTAGTCCAAGTCTCCACACTCAAGCTAACTCTGTGAGTACAGAGCTCAAGGGGAAAATCCCCTTCACTCCATGAGACTCGAGGTTTCAAGATAAAATTCCTGTTCAAACACTGCTCTGAACCAGGATCTGAGGCTCACATCTCACATTTATTCTAACTGGGATATTATGAAAAACAGAATATACTCTCCTCTCTTTTTTTTTTTTTTTTTTTTGCCAGCTCTCCACTCCTCCTTCCCACAGCCTGGGAGGTTTTACACAGCTTTAATTTCAGAGACTGGCCTAGTTGCTCTGAAGTGAAAAGCCAGCTTGGGAGGCTCCGTTTTGCTCGAGTTCATCTATCACATCTGCTCACAAACTCAGTGGTTATTAAAAAAAATTAGAGCTGGTCATATTCCTGTTAGATTTCCACCACATGGAGAATATTATTAACATCCTTCCCTGCTACCCCCCCCAACCCCCCACCTCATGAATCATTCATGAGCCTGCCCTGAATCCTGCAAAGCTCCTGCTCTGTGCAAAACAGTTTTTCTGCTGGGGGAGCAGAGCCACAGCCTGGTCCCCATAACCATGCCCAGCAGCAGAACCAACCCAAGTTTGGGAACCAATCCCAAGATTGGGAGCTGACTAATAATAATAATAATAAAATAAACCTCGTTTACGATCAGTTGCAGGATTTGGGGCCATTCCTTCCTCATTCACCCTCACAGAAATTGCCTTTTAAATGGGTAACAATGACTGTGAGGGTCCAGTTACTGCCTTGAAATCTCACATTTTGATACATCTAATGTTGTTCTCTTCTATAAATAACAGTTATTACTGTAAAGTGGTTTCCCCCCTTCTGTACTCCCAAAGAGTTTCTACAGGAGATGGCACAGAAAATGGGGTCCATTAATACTACACTTAGATCCTGTTGCTTTCCTACACTAACCCTCATCAGTAATCTTCTAATATGTCTTTAAACAAGCATCATTTATGTCCACAACCCTCTGGGAGTGATTCTTCCCTGGCCTCTCCCCTCCATTTTCCCCCAGTAACCTCTCCCATGAACTAAGAGCTCTCCCTCCCCACCCCATCAGTGGGTGGTTGTGCTCCTGCCAGTCCCTTGGGTTCCTGTTCAGGCAGTTTGCTGGTAATTACAAGGGAAAGATGAGAGTCCACAATCAAGAAACACCCATCAGAAGAAGAAGGTGTGATGGGAGGCTTTCTGGTCCTCCCTGGAACCTTGAAGCAAGGATCACAGGATGCCTTTGCTGAAGAGGTTATTCTAAACCCATCCTAGGGTGACAGTCACCTCAGCAGAGCTGGGCTCTTAGCACAGGGGAAAAAAAACCCCATTGCCTCTGGCACACAGCCTTCTCTTTTGAGCACACTACAGTCAAAGCAACTGCCAGATGCCCCTTTTATCTGATTTGATGAAGCTCAACAAGCCTGTTCTCTGTTACACAATCACAGGGGCAACTGAGTCCACAAGCATCAAGTGTTTGCACAGGACTATGAAACAGCCTGGAGCTGTGAGCAGCACTCCAGGCCAGCCCCTCTGCTGCTATTTCCCCTCCCTTTCACTGGCAGAAAGGCAGAAAACAGATAGATTTGGGGGCTCTACAGAGAATTCAGAAGCCAGGCTGGCTCCCGAGGGGTTAAATACGACCTATTTCATCAGCCAGACTTGGTGGGAGTCACACACTTCACAAAGCCTCCAGGGTCCAAAGCACCTGCCTGGCACCCAGGAGAGGGAACTGAGCACAAACCATCCAAACCCAAAGCAGGCAGCACCCCCTGCCACACCATGGCACCCCCAGGCTGTGCCACACACCCTGCACCAGCCAGCACAGCTCTGCTTGGCAACCCATGATGCCAAGAGCACCAGGTCCATCCAGCTAGGGGAGGACGTGCTGACCTTCTAGCAAAGGCCAAAAGAAAAATGTTTTCAGGTTAATTAAGCTAATTAAGGTGAATTATCCATTAGCCACGAGGCACGTGGGCAGAGAACCAAGGTGCTACCACTGGTTCCAAGCTCTGGGCTTGAAGACAAAGCCCCCTCAAAGTCATCCCTTGCTCCCCATCCCCCTGTGCCACCTGCAGGTACATCCCCAACAGAGGAAAATCCCTCACCAAACAACTCACTTTGGTAAATGGGTGAAGAGCAAGACCAGTGTGAACTCAAGATGAAGAAAACCTTCACAAGCTCCCCACCTTCGGGAGATTTTTCCACTGCATCTACCACCTGTGGCACCAGAAAGAGCAAAGATGAATATTTGGAGCCACCTCAAGTGATTTTTGGACATCTGGACTTAATTCTGTTTGCTCCTCCTCCCCCAGGAGCTGTGACATTCCCTCTACCTTTTCTCAGTTACAGCCTCTTCTTCATTCTCATCTGTCAGGTTCAATTAACATGTGCACTGACATCAGGGAAAGATTATTTCTGAAGTCTCCTGTGAGAGTCACTTGACAGGAGCATCCACCCTTGAGAAGTGCCAGCAAACTCCCCAGCAGATTGCCAGCCATGGCTCCTGTCATGTCACACTCTTAACCTTCTGCCAAAGCCCCACCCCCTGCTTCTGCAGAATCATCTCCCCCTTGCCCAGTCAGCTGGGATAAAAAAGATTTTTGGGGCCAAGGATTTGGTTGTTTGCAGGTGCCTCCTCTGAGCTGTTTTATTCCCTCCGAGCTCAACAAGCCTTTCACAAAAACTGCTTGGCTGCGTTTCCCATGTTCCTGATTAAACAGTTGATGAGGAATCTGGATGGAGCAAATTCAACAGGAAATTAAGGCAACATGAGCCACTACATCCCTCTTCTTTTAAACAGGGGGAAAAAAAAGAGAAGAAGCCCAAAATATTTAATTATTTCCCCTCAAAGAGTGGCAAAAAAGCTTCAGGGAAGGATGGAAAGTGCTAAGGACACCACTGATCCTGGGGAACACACTGCAGAGTTACACCACTATGGATCCATAACACAAGGATTAATAATCAGGATTATTACCCAGCATGACATCATAGCCTGAGGTCCTCTGGGAATCATTTCTAATGCAACTGGTTCTGACTCTTGTCACTTCTGCAAGAGATCACTTTTGCCTCTTTCTTTAGGCAGATAACTTTGCTGCAAGGTTGTGGGTTTTTCTTGTTGTGCTGTTTGTTTACTAGAAAAAGGTCATCTAAAGCAAAAAAAAAAAAAAAGGGACAGCACTGGATAATATTTTGGCAGAGAACCCCTGGCAATGTCTTCTAGGCCAAAACTGGTGATTTTCAGGCTCTGAAAAAGAAATATTCCAATTTCTCATGAAAACAAGCCCAGTAAAGTGTTTCCAGAGGCACAGAGAGGGCTCTCATTACACTGGCACTCTCTGCCTGTGTGTTTGCTTCTGTGTTTTGGTATTTGGGATCCCGTGAGCAGAGTTGTGAGATGCCACTGGACTGCACAACAAAGGATATTAATCACTTGGCCATCACTTCATTTCTCATATCACCCAAATCTCTGCCTGTATAAATAAACCAGAGGAAGACAAGTTTTGTTTTAAATCAAGCTCAGGAGATTCCAGCCCTACCAAGGGCAGCAAAGTTCTGTCTCTTGGCTGCTGGGAGCTCCACCAGGTCTTCCTTTTGCTCCCTCACCTCAAACATGACACCAAACTCCCCCAACCATCCTAGCCTGGAAAGGTTGGCAATGCCCACAGCTCAACACTGAGAGCTTCAATTAAACCAATTAGCATCCCATCCAGGGCTAATACTGGAGATGTAGGAGAGGTTTTGTTATCCAACTGGAAAATGTGTTTGTGTGTGCAGATGGTCGCTGGAGGTGCTGTGATTACCACCCTAGAGCTGTGTTTGGGGCTGTTTCAATGGCACCAGCCCTGCTGATCTGTTTGGAGGAGAGCCTGGGCCATCTGCCTGGTGTCCATGGGATGAACACAGCTCCCCATTTACCAGCACTGACTCTGGAAAGGGATGAGTGACAGGACTTCTCACTGGAAAGCAGCTTAAGAAACCTCTCAGCCCAGGAGGATGCCCCAGGGAGGTGCTGGCCTGGGATGCAGTGCTCTCCAGGGTCAGCTCCCCACACCTCCCTGCCCTCCCAGGGCTCTCAGGGGATGGCAGGGCAAGGGATGGAGGGAACTTTGCCCAAAACAGCTCCAAACCCTGCTGTGTTCTTCGCCCTGAGTGGATTCTGCAAGCACTGAGGAGCCAGGGGGGTTTCACCTGCTCTGAGCTGCCCCTTCAGCAAGCCCACTTTTTAATAAAACCATAATATTATAGAATCAGAATGGTTGGAAAGGAGCTCGAGGATCATCAATCCAACCTCCATCCCAACATCTCTCTCTCCACCAGCCTCAAGTGCTGCATCTACCCCTTTTTAAACCCCTCCAGGGATGGGAACTCCACTCCCTCCCTGGGCAGCCTGTGCCAGAGCCTCACCACTCTCTCCATAAAGAATTTCTTCCTAATATCCAATCTGATGCAACTTGAGGCCAGTTCTAATTGTTCTATCATTAGTAAATTGGGAGCAGAGCCCAAGCCCAGCCTGGCTGCACCCTCCTGTTGGGTAGTTGTAGAGCAGTGAGGTCTCCTCTCAGCCTCCTCTAAACACCCCCAGTTCCCTCAGCTTCTCTCCACAAGGCTCCAGACCCCTCACCAGCTCCATGTCTCTTCTCTGGACCCCTCCAACCCCTCAATGTCCTTCTGGTGCTGTGGTACCCAGACTGGCCCCAGCACTCAAGCAGTGAGGAAGGAGAGAGGCTGCTGAGCTCCTGGCTCCCTCTGTGATGCTCCTCCCTCAATGCCACAGCCCCTACAAAGGGTGAGAGTGAAGAGCAGCCTCTAAGGCAGGTAAATTAGCTCCTGAGCTACAAAAGTGCTGGAAAATGAGTGAGGTGCAGCCCCAGCCATCGAGCAGGACAGGCTCAACCAGAGCTTCTGAGCACACACATAAACACCAGCTCCCTACCTTGGGATTTAATGACAAGAAGGGGATGCTCCCAGCCTGTGAAGTCTCTAACTGCTGGTAAAAACCTCCCATTAGTCTCCTCCTATCATCCTTCTGTCTGAAAAAAAAACAACCCAACAAACCAGGGGGATAATCTTTCTGTTGAATAATTCTTGATCTAGTCCAACCTGCCAGCAGCAGAGATTTTCCCCTCATTATGCAGCTATACATTAAAGACAGGGAGATTTGCAGGGGGAGGTTAATGCAATCCAGACACTGCCACCAGCAGAGAAAACACAACAAGTTGGTTGGCAGGTGAATCAAAAATACTATGAAAGGAGCTTATTATTAGCAAGACATCAGGGGGAAAAAAAACAAACAAACATAAAATCAAATTACAAAGCCCCAACGTAGTTCTGCTGAGAGAGAAACAGGTTCCAAAGAGGGAGGTTGTGAAAATGGATGTCTCTCTGTCTCCTGACATGACATTGCCTCAATTAAGTTTTCTTATTGAGGTAACCCAGAGGCAGCACAGGGAGGTAACAGATGGGAGAGGCTGCCTGGGAGGGGAAGTGCAGGGTTTTCCCTTCTGGAGTTCCAGAAAGCAATTTATTGTTCTTTTTTTGTTCTTTTTTTCCCCCCTCCCCTCTTACATTCAGTGTTTCTGACGAGGTCAACAGGGGAGGGAGTAGAGGAAGCCTGGATTCCGAGTCACATTTCACACATCAGAGGGGGAGAAAAAGTCAAACCCAAACAAGCTACAGGAGCAGGAGCTGAGAAATCACGTACGTGGTTTTTCTCACCTCCAGCCCCACTTCTTTATTTCCTTGAAAACTGTCACATTAACGTAGTTTTCAAGTAAAAAACGCACCAAAATCAAGCTTTTCCCAGCTTGTGCTGGGATGGTTTGCATCAATAAAGGAAATTCCAGCTCCTGCCAGGGGTTTACCCACTGTTTGTGGCATCAGGGTGTCCTTGGCACCCACAACTCCCTGTCCTGGGGGACCAGCTGGGCTGAGAGTTGTCAGAAGGTGACCAAAAGCTGGGTCTGAAGCACCAAGATGACTACTAAGCAATTCAGCCCTCAGCCAGAATGTATTTTGGGGTCTTTTCTTGCTTTTCCTTCCTCATGCAGCATCAGCAGCTGGCCAGAAGAGTTTGCCACTGCTCTGGCAGGGGGGTTGGACTAGATGATCTTCTAGGTCCCTTCCAACCCCTAATATCTATGATTCTATGATCTTGGTCAGCTCTGTGTTGCCTTCAAGCTCTTCAACTGGGCTTCCTTAAGAGGCAATCCTGAAACCATTCCAGCACTCCCTCAACCCCCTCTCTTTGTATTTCACATTAAATTAATCAATGGCAACAGAAATTTGAATCCTTGTCTAAGTTTCTCAGCTCATCCACTCTTAGAATTTTCCTTTAAAAAAACCCAAAGCTTATTTAACTCCATTTCCTTAATTCCTCCCTCTCCAGAAGACAAAAGGCAGAGATCTGCACAGATTTACCAGGGCCCTGGTGGTCTGTCTGCAAATCCCACTGCTCTCCCAGGGAGTGACTGGAGGATTCAGAGCCTGGTTGGGCTCTCCCTTCTGTTCCCTGCCCCTTCTCTGGCAGCTGGAGGACACTGACAGCAGCAGGGACAACAGGGATTTCCCTCCAGTGAGAGCTTGTCAGCTTACATGAGCCTAGAGCAGCATCAGCAGCTCCTCTGGAAGGCTTGCCAAGAGGTTTATCCCTTGCTGCAGTTAATCCATTGGCCACGCAGAGCCATCACTGGGCTGGTGGGGGCTTCCTTGGCACTTTCCCTGCTGCCAAACCCAATCAGGGCTGGAGATGGGGCCAGTTGTTAGGAAAAACCCCAAGGGATGGAGCACAACCTTAACAATGCACCAGCATCATCAGAGGCTTTGTTTCATCCTCCTTTGTCCCCCTCTCTTATTTTTTTGCTGCTAATCCTATGCCCCCCCCACCTCAGATCCTCTCCCTTCCTCCTTTAGCAGGAAGGGAAGTTTCCCCACCCAGCAGAAGCCAAGCTAGCAATTTAATTTCCTGCCTATCTTTAATTTTACTCTGAATATATATTGCTTACTTAAAGGGGGGGAAAAAAAAAACCACAACCAAGAATCACAAGCCCTACAAAGCTTCAGCTCTCCAGTGGGGACAGTGTGAGAGATAAAGAGCAACAGGAGAAGGGAAAGGAGCCCAGGGAAGCAGGTTGGCAATTCCCAGGCACTGTGGACAGCAAAGGGTGGTCCCTGATCCCTCTCTGGTTCATCCCCTCTGTGCTTGCCCTGAGTGGGGTCAAAGGGATGCCTCCAACAGGCTGACCTGCAGCACAGCCACCCACAGCTCCCAGCAACACCCCAACAGGGTATTTTGATTATTAAGAGGCAAAAAACCCCTTGATGATGGTGGTGAACAGGCTTCACCTCCACACTCACAAGCCTGCTGGTGGCTGGAGGTGCAAAACCCCATGTGAAGAGGGGGCAATGGGCAGAGCAGAGCACTCCCAGCTGGCACTGGGATCATTCCCTGCCTGGCATCACTCATCCTCCACACCACCCAGCAGCCAGGAGCTGGCAGAGCAGGGTTTGCAATGCTCAAGTCGATAAGGTTAATGTGAAAATATGAAAACACAGAAGAAAAGAGGGGGGGGTGGGGAAAAAAAAAATTAAAAAAAAAAAAAAGAGAACACTCCATTTCTTGCTGCCTGTGTTATCTCACTAAAGAGATCCAGATAGCAGAAAACACAACAAGCAGAAATATAGATTTGTTATTACTATTATTTGCTGCAGGGCCAGGGGGAGGCTGGAGAATTGCACCTTCTCTCAAGTACAGCCAAACAAATCTTCCTCCCTGATTGATTTCTGGAGCTGGTCTACAACTGACAAATCTAATTATTCCAATAATAATGAAAGGGAAATGGTTTTCCTTCCAGGTGTCTGGTGCTTGACCCAGAGCAGATCCCCACCTCTGAACCCCAACCACCAGGATTTCACTTGGCAAAGGGTCACACTCAGGAGGGAATAACCAGAGGGATTAATGCTGCTCTTACCCCCACATCCCCTGCTGGCACCAATAAAATCCTTTTCTCACTGTGCCCACACATCAGGTGCAGCCCAGGGTTTAATCCAAGACACAGGTAATGCCCCCAACACATGGCACTGCCAATTCACACCCTCTCCAGTGGTTAAGTGAAGACCTATTACATTCACAAAACTATGGCTGGAGCAATAGAAAAAATTAATAGACACATTATATATCACACTGTGTGGCAAAGAACTGTCTGAGGATACCACACGAGTAACATCATCTAAAAATCTATTTTATTACTCCCTTTTTCAAGCAAAAAGAAAAAAATAAATGACATCTCCTCTTTCATCTCCGTTACCAGGTAGCCTGTCTACATAGATGCTTGAAATAAATACATTTAATTTCATTTGAGGCTTTCCATTAAAAAGCACTGCAAAATCTATAGCCTGGGATAGATCCAAAGATGAGCACAGAGTGTTATTAACTATAAATAAATGTGGAGAGGAACAGGGAAGAACTCATGGTTTTCTCCAGGAGTTAAATCTCACTTAGGGGTGATTCTTTGAAGCATTTCAACCTAGGAAGCTGCACAGCAATTACCTCCTACCTTCCAGAAATATTAGGGACTCAAATGCAGATATTCCATCTAGGAGACCTTTTTAAACACCCCTCTTTTTAGAAATTAAACCACTTGCACCCAAAATCACCTCTTGCCAAATCTGGACCAGCTTCTTACACTGCCCCAGGAGCTGCTCACACTGCCTCTGAAGTTTCCACTGAAGGCAGAAGAAGAGGCACAAACCCAGGAGCAAAGGTTGGCTCTCATTCCACATCAATCAATCCTGGTTTTGTACAATATAGGAATTTTTTTTGTGTACCACTTTCAAGCAGAACACTGTCGTGGTTTAACCTCTGCTGGCAGCTAAACACCCTCTGCTGCTCACCCACCAATTTCCAGCCTCCCTCCTGTGGTTTGGGAAAGGAAATAATGAGGAAGAAAAAAAAAGTGAGATGCTGTGAGTTAAGGGAAGTTGAATAAGCAACAGAAAAGAGAAGAAAACAACAGGACTAATGAAATGACAAAGCCAGGGAGAGGATCTACCTGTGCCTGAGATGCCACTTTCCCTGCTCCTGGCCACACTGAAGCCAGCAAGATGAAAACAGGTGCCTCCAACTCCAGCCCTGTCCTTATATAGGGGGCATGATGCCAGCAGGGCATCACCCATTGGCTGGCTGGGCTGTCCATCCAGCCTGTGGCACCTCCCTGCTGCTGGTGCCAATGAACCCCCATCCAAAGGGAAACACTCCAAACAAAGGAATTATTTCCCATTTAAAATAACACCACCACAAAGGGTCTTGCCAACGATCTGCCCTCCAGGGTGGGAGCTCAACGGGCACCTCGGAGTAGAAAAAGAGGCAGGGGAAATTCTACTTTGAGGAGTAGAAAAAGAGTTCTGGGGAAATGCAGTTCCCTGGGGTGCTGCAGCTCAGGGAGATGTGGAGGAGCTGCCCATCATCCTGTGTGACAGGAGTTTTGGGCAGCTCACCAGCTCCCAACAAGAGTGGCAGGAGGCTGGAGGCTCGGGTGGCTCGAGGTGCCAGTCTGCCTTATGCCCAGCCTAGGGCAAAACCCCAGCAGAAAGCAGAGCAACCCCCCTCACTGCTGCCAGCTGAGCTCACCCTGGTGCCAGCACCATGTCCCCACGGTGTCACCACCCCCCATGCCACCACCAGGGGAGGGCAGCAGGGTTGGCACTGCCACTGTGCAGCAGACCAGAGGGTACCAGTGTGGGCTTGGCTGTCCCCCATGCCACAGCCAGTGCTCCCTGACTGCTTGCCATACTTGTCATTGGCTCAACACTCAGCTGCTCCTCCATATGCTCTGGGCACAGCAGCAGCCCATCCATCAACCTTTCTCCCTGGGCTGCTGCTCACCACCTCGTGGGTGGCATCACCAAGGACCTGCTCACCCACCAGCCAGCAGCAGGGCAGGGAGGCTCAGCAGCAGTCACCCTGCCTCTTGGCATCACCCTCCTCCTCCACACCTCACCTGCTGCCTCTCCATGCAGCTCCAGCAGGACCCACGGGCTGCCAGAAACCCCTCAGATCCTCAGACAAGGCTGCTGGTCCTGCCAGAGCCTGGCATCCTACTCAGCTCTGTTTACCCAGCAGCTCAGCAGGCAAGGGCAGAGGGGACTGTGACATCCCCAGAAGCAGAGACAGGTTATTCCAGCTGCACTGGAGCAGCACTGGAAGAAGAAGAAGTGTCATCATCACTACAAATCTAACAGCCACCGTGCCCCTGCCACATGCCCACCTTGTCACCCAGAGCCAGTTCAGTCATTTTGACTGCAAAACCCTTTTCTGCACTGGGTTATATTCTGAAATAAGCAAGAGTAGAGGGATGACAATCATTCAGAGTCCAGGCACAGCTACCATTAATGATCTTGGCTTGACTGCAAGCATTGCAACATGTACACAATCATTTTTCAAAAGGCTGCTCTGTTGGAGTCTTCCTGACTTTGATCTCAGTGAGGGAAAGGGGAGAAGAAGAGAAAGGTGAGAAGAAGATGAAGAAAAGAGAGTTTTCTAGCTCAGCTTCCTCTCTGTTCCACTACCTCAATTATATGTGGCTTGATCACAAAACACACAGAGAATTTCTGGCTTCCTAGATGGGATTTCTTCACCAATTTCCTCAGCTTAACCTGGACTACTTTCTCCTTTGAGTCCTCTGGGCCACAAAAAAAACCCCAAACCAGTAAACAAACCCTGTGCTCACATTTATTGCTCTGTGGCATCACCACCAGCCTGGCAGGAGAGGGAGGGGCACTGGCAGAAGCCAAAGAAGCTCTCCCACCACTTTCCTCAGGCAGGGCAGAGCAGAGAGAGAAGAATTTTTGCTAATTTTGCTTTTGCTAAAAAGTAGAATTTCCATCATAGTGTTCAGATGTACTAGCAATGAGTTGAGAATGAAATTTTGCTTTCATGCATGAATTAACAAGTTTCTTTGGTTCAATATATAAATCTTACTTGTGATAAGGGAGGGTCAAAGTTAACTCCTTAGAATGACCCAGAAAACTCCTTGCAAAGGAACTTCTGCACCCAGTGCTGTTTGCTTTTGCTTTACAATAAATTGCATTACAAATTATATTTATGGGCTATAAATA
>JANHGL010010262.1:0-12830 GCA_024611195.1 Ceyx melanurus
GCCCACATTGCCTTTAGGCTTCTTTTTGCCTCCAACATACTTGTAGAAGCTTTTCTTGTTGTCCTTGACCTCCCTCGACAGCTTAATTTTAATGGAGGCCTTAGCTTTCCTTGTTGCATCCCTGCATCCTTTCACAACCTCCCTGTATTCTTCCCAAATTCTTTAGGGTCAATAGGAATTCAAACAACGATCTGTTGACTTGTATGTGGTTGTTTTTGTTTTGTTTTTCCCTTGTTCTGTTAATTACTTTGACCTGTCTGCTTTTGTTAACATTCAGGACTTGCAGCACAAAGGTGGACCTGTATGAACTAAAGCAGACAGTTAAGGGATTATTCATAATAGGTTTTAAAACAAAAAATTAAGTAGATTACATCCGTTATCTGGGAAATCAGTTAAGCTATTCATGTCAGGTTCTCCAAGTCTGTGTTTGCACGTGTGAAAACACATTACTTTCTTCTGAAAAGCACACTGTAAATTGCACCTTCCTCCCACCAAACCCCTGACAGTATTAAGCATTTTCACCCATTTCCTTATCAAGAAGGAAAGCCTTTTACATACAGTAAAAGAGATCACTGTTGGATCTAGGTTGTATGGTAGTAAAATTATCTGAGAGAGAATTATTGGTGCACAGGTACTTTTTCCTTCTCTTTGTGAAAGACTTTGCCTCTCAAACATTGCATTACATACTCAGATTCTCCATACTAAAAATCCACTGTGTGTAATTGAAATGGAATATAAGATTTCATGCCTTGCATAGCTAAGTATCTGCAATCCCATCTTCTAACCCAGATACCTTTCAGTCTTCTTCCTTGGTGTGTTCATACAGTGTTATCTGTTCATCATCCAAGTAGACCCACCTGTGTCACTGATGAGCTGAAGAATGTCATTAGAACATGGGAGAAGCAGGAAGGCTTGATGCCAGCACAGATAAACATGACCTGGAGGTCAGCCTTCCCTGTGTCTGACTCCTAGCAGTTTCCAAGGGGATGATTGTCTTGTTTTTCTTGTGGAGATTTCTGGAGTTCAGCAGATGTAGAAGTAAACATTATAAAATATTGAGAAGTTAAGACATTTTAGTGTTGCTGTCGTCTGAGGATCTCTCAAAAACTTTGTGGGGAGAACGTATTCAGAGATAAGCTGAAGTTAGGCTGCTGTCCCAAATATTTTTCTAGGCTACAGTGGTGAATGGAGACACCTTCCTCCCTGTATCTAAGTGTAAACATCTCTCCATTGTCCTCTAAAGAATTCTAATTCTGAGACTTAGATCCCTCTGATAGGAAAGGGAGAAACTGAAATGAGGTTTCATGATTTTTTGGTGCCTCGACTTATATCTATTATGTGTACCTTACAACTCTCCTGCTTCCAAATATGTAGGGCTCTGAGCTCACTGATGGTAGCTGCAGTCACATTCATTATGGCTTCGCTAAATGAGTTGTGTATCAATGACATAACAAAATATAACATATGTTCAATTGGCTATAATTGTCTGTATATGTGTGACTTTGCCAATGACTAGAACGGAAGGATGATTGTAAATCTGTGTATATACTATATATGTCTATAGAGATATGAAAATCACGTTAGCAGGTGCAAAACTAATCCTTGGTATTTTTACATTTGTCTGTAATAGCTTGGAAAAAGGATGGAAAAGTCAAATGTTGTAATGAAGATAACAAAACCCAATATGAAGTTTAGAATGTAATTTTCTTGTGGATAAACTGCTGAAGTTCAATGTCTGGTTGGTGGTTTTGGTTTTTTTGTTGTTGTTTTGTTTGTTTTTTTGGTTTGGTTTGTTTGTTTGTTTGTTTTGGTTTGTTATTGTTTTTTTTCCAGTGGAAAAGGGTGAATGTTTGCAGGCTTTTTAAATCTTCATCTATCCTAAAGTTGTGTCCAATTTAGCTTAGAAAATACATTTCCTTAAGACAAATGCATTTTTGAAAGCTTACACTTTACATATGTAGTATCTTCTAGTTCTTTTTCAAGTTTCATCCTGTTCTGTGTAATTAGAAAATGTGATATGGCTGCACTAATGGTTTTTCTTTCAGAATTTGATACACTTAAGAAAATGTTATTAGTAAGGCTCAGTGCTTATGACACTTTTGTAGCTGCTCCATCAAAACAGACTTCATTTGGCATTTAGGTTCTCTAACAGAATGTGTATCTCTTCAGTAGAAGCACTGTACTAGTAGATACGTTTCACCTTTCTAAGGTAATCTGTGTATCACTTATCATACTGATTTGTACTAGGCCATCTTTGTTTTCATACACAGGTTTTATGCTGAACTTCTCAAGAAGGCTAATAAGGCTTTTAAGCTGTGATGGAGTTAAGCTGTGATGGCCTTCCAGGATCTTAAGGGGCTACAAGAAAGCTGGGGAGGGACTTTTTAGGCTTTGGGGTAGTGACAGGACTGGAGGGGATGGATTAAAACTAGAGGTAGGTGAATTCAGATCAGAGATTAGGAAGAATCTCTTCCCTGTGAGGATGGTGAGACATTGGCACAGGTTGCCCAGAGAGGTGATGGGAGTGTCATCCCTGGAAAGTTTTAAGGCCGGTCTGGATCGGCTCTGAGCAACCTGCTTTAGTGTGTTGGAGGTGTCCCTGCCCTTGGCATTGTGGCTTGAACTAGATGATCTTTAAGGCACTTTCCAACCCTGACAATTCTATGATTCTAAGTAAAATAAGAAATTATATGACCAGATAATGTCAGAATAATGATGAAGCCACTTCCTAACGTGTAACATTAGTGATCCTGTGACTGGTTAAATCAATAGTTTAATTATTATTTAGAAACACAGGCAGTGTCCTGAATTGTTAGCTCTGAAAACAAGGCTTCAGACAAGCATAAAGCTTCAAATTCTCATTCAAATGCTAACATTTAGACAATTGCTATTTATAACTGTCATTCCTAATGAATGGCTGATGAGAGCAAGTCTGCAATAAGCTGTCCAGATTTCATAGAAAGTGGTTACGGCTTGATTAGTAGTGTGCCTTGGCAGTACCTGCAAACAGCCATTCTTGCCACTCTGCTGACTGGTACTCTATGCCAGTTTTCTTAATAGCCCTTCAAGCCAGAAGTCTACCATTTATAGAAGTGGTTTTGTGAATTAAATTGTCCATTAGGATGTGGGTTTATTCTACAGGCTTCATTCATCTGAGACTAAATAGCTGTGACACGATGACTTGCAACTACTGGTCCAGAGACTGACTTTTGAGAATGTTACTGTATAAGGATGGCTTTTGTTGTCTGTCCTGCTATTCTCATAGCATGGCCCTAGATTTCTAATGCTACAGTTCAGGAAAGTGAAATTATTTCCTGCTTAGTCTGTTTTTCGTTAAGGAGACAGGTGGAGGCAGACATTTGGCGTAGAAGTCATAAATACAGATATTCTTACACCTACCATTACCTCATCTGTGTAAATATTACATATTGAAATGGCTTATATGGAATTGCAGTCTCTACAGATTTTTCAGGATGTTAAGTGTGTTAACATGTACTCTGTGTTAACACATCAGAATTGTCTGTTTTCTCTCAGTAAAACTTGCAAGTATTAATCTTTATTCTTATTTCAGTTGTGTTGTATTTCAATGAGGAGGTCCATGTTTAACTATTTTAAATTAGTTGCTTCTCATATCTATGTAACAGATATTCTCCACATAGCCTTTAACTAGAAGGTTACATTTCCAGTGACAATTCAGCTACAAAACTGTCATCTAAAATTTCATGTTTGCCTTGCTGGCCCTCAGGATTTTATTTGCTTTCTATTAAGAAAGAACTTGTTAGGCAACCGGTGCAATGTAGTGTTACAAATTCAGCTGTTGCTAAGCCATTTTTGTCTGAGGAATAGCTTATTGTAATACAGTTATTTTACTAGGGAAGAGAAAAATCATCAGAACTCTGCTTAGAGATGTTCTGAATATAGTTTCTGTAGAGCCCAAGCATCATGATAGTGAAGTGTTTCCCCTGGGTGCCTCTGCTGCTATGTCGACAGCTTCCTGCTTTGCTCTGACTAGATGTCCCATCTCTGGGACCTGTAGCTCTCTAGCCCTTCATTCAATAACTGGACAATTTATGTATTATGTCAAACTTATTGTTCTGTCAATTAAAGTTTGCTTTTGTCTCTGTTATTCTAAGATAACTACAACAAAGAGTAAAAAGCTGTGGTGTGACTCTGCAGCCAAAGGAAGCACTTACTCTTCCCACAGTGTCTCCCTGTGGCACTGCAGTCATCAAACATTATTTTCACAAAGGCTGTTGTGGCCAATTCCTGATACTGTTCCTCTTAGTTATCCACTGTTCTGAAGTGCTTATTCTTTGACCACCCATATTTCTTCCCTAACAAAAAAGGTGATCCTGGCTCTCTGTCTCTCTACACACAATGCTGTCGAAACAGGCTTCCCCTTTCCTCTTTTCCTCCCCAGCACTCATCTCTTGGTTTACTGGTTTTTTTGGTCTTTGGGTTTGTTTTGTTTTGTTTTTTTTTCTTTCTTCCTCATTTTCAGCCTATTTTACCTGCTTTCATCTGTCTCAGCTCTTTGTCAGAAAATTTATGGACTAGAAGACTTGAATCCCTAGTTTGTGAGCAAGGAAGGGATGAAGCAGGACAAACACTAGGGGCTTCCCTAGTGAAAGTTGGCAAACAAATGTCCCTAGTGTGAAGGGACTTCAACTGTAGAAGACTTTTGGTTGACATTTTTTTAGTAAAATCTAGAAAACATTGTCCTTCCTAGCAGAGGATCCAGTGTTAATTGTACTGTTGGGAGTTTTCAGCTTTCCTCACAGCTTCTGTCATTTTGAAGCCCATTTCTGATACAGGAATGCTGTCATGACACATTTGTCATTACAGGTGGATGCTCTCTGAGTACAAAGCTATTCTGGTTGGGTTTTTTTCTTGGGTTTTTTTTTTTTTTTTTTTGGAATGCAGATTGAATGCCAGCAAATAATCTGCTTTTACTTCAACAGCAGAATCTAGAGCAGTGATTATTCCTGTTGCTCCGAGCCAGCTCTTAAGAATGTTTTCTCTGTTGCTGCCTGCAGTGCTTGTAACCAACGCTTCCTTTCACTGAGAACTGCTGAACTTGGTAGCAGATGTCATGCACAATTATTCAGTAACAAACCTGTTTACTAAACCTCACACATGCCATGAGACTTAACTGCCAAGTTAACACATTTTTCGGGGCACTTAGTACAAATCAGTTATTTCCTGAGCTGTCTGGTATTGCCAGTGGTCTGAAGGCTCACCAGTAAGAAGGATTATCTAAGTAATCTTGCACACAAAAATATTGGAATATTCATCTGATTTAGGACCTTTCCACTAACCCCTGCTAATATTAAGGTTTGACTCCAGCAAATGGAGCAAAGATAAGTAGCTGCTGGTTTTGAACCTGCTCCTTTAACTATGGCAGATATATACACACATAAATTATTTTAAACAGTGTGTAAACATATTAGGATAATAACAAAGAACACACTAGAGTATACAAGTCTGAAGGTTTCTTCCAGCACTGCAGTGAACAAGGTAGCCTCTGATCTTGAAATCACTCACAAATGGCAGCTGCTCAGATCTCTGTGGTGCTCTGCAAAGGAGAAGGGTTGGAGAAACTGCTGACTTTCCCTCTTGTCAGCTGTTCTCTTGTCTTCCCGAGTAAAAAAGTTACATTGCTCTTCATTATCAATAATTTGCATTAGTAGCTGTAATAGGTAGTTCCTTATGCCATTTTTTTCCTCCTTACTTGCTCTGTAGAATCCTGGATCTCTTCAGTGACTAGCTTGCTGCTTATAGAAAGGACTAGATTAACTGCAGTTGTGAAATTCAAGAGTCAATACTGTCAGTTTGCTTTGCACTTTAAATGTTGGGGTAAATGTAGGTGACTGATCTGTGAATATTCACAGTAGTACCAAGACAATCAAAGCATGGTAAAGGCTTTAAGTAGTTTGGATACGGTTTCACCTCTCTTCACTTGAATTCTAGGCATCATTTCAGGTGCCTCCCTCGTGATAAGCCCCTGATAAGAAGTGCAGCAGAATTATGATAGGTAAATGTCCTTTTGGCTCATAATAAAACCACATTGGTTAATACTCATATCTGATTCAGTCTCACTTTGACAGAAGGTCCAATACTTTGTGACCCATAGTTAATTTAAGGAATTATTTTTGATAGCATTAAATAGTCTTGTTGCCTGAACAGGTTCTGGTATTCATGGTATGTACAGCCACATATACTTTATCTAGATTTTGGTAAGAAAATTACAGAAGGAAATGTATTCTTAATGGATTCGCCACTTATTTTATGCCAGTTTCACATTCCTGTTCCTTTATCCAAAGCAAGTCTTCTGAATAGATTTCCACTACTTAATTCTTCAATAAGATTACAGGACTTCTTTGGTGTTCTTTGCGTGATACCTTTAATGGCTTTAATAATTCAACTTGTAATTTAATAACATGTGCTACTGGTTATCCTGGTTTGCTCAGTTTTGAAGGATGTATCCAGCCTGACTTCACTATTTTCCAATGCTCATCAAATACATGTGCTTTGTTGAGTATTTAAATAATGTAGGTGAACAGCCAGTGGTTTTAATCAGCTGGATTTGCTTCCAGCAGAGTTCTAGGATAGATCTGTTCCTATTAGACTTTAATAAGTGATACGATTGCAGTGAATTTATACAGTTAATTTCTGTAGATTAAATGAGTACCAGTGGAAGAGTTAAACTCTGAAATTACTGCTGATTTCTTATGAGCTCTGTTCTGTACAGCAACTTTAATTTTAGAAGCTTGTAAATTCCACTTTAATGTTTTATTTTACTGTTTCTTACCGTACTGTCTAAAAATACAAATGAACTGCAGAGAAGGCTTCTGTTAGGTAACAGTTCTTTAGGAAACGGACTTTAAAATCTCTTACACATGCTGCTTCCTCATAAAAATGTGCAGCTTGTGGAACACATTGCACAGTTTTCTGCATTGGAAGCAAATCCTGAAAAACTCATTTCTCAGGTGCTACATAATGTTGTATTTTACCTTATTCGTTGTACTTCTCAGCACCATTCATGAATTATGTAATTCAAGTAACAGTCAGACTTGATGTTTACACTAAAAATACTCAAAGTATGCTGAATTTCATTGAAGTACTGGTAAATGGATAACACATTTTCAGTTTCCTTCTTTCTTCCTCTCTTCATCCATGTTCCTTTAGCAAGTCTGAAGTGTTCTTAGGAGGGCTGGTGATACCAGACATGTTTGGGCTTATCCTTCATGTTCTGCACTTACCTTTCTATGAACACGCCTGCTTTTTCAGCTCCAATTTCACTATTACTTGTAAAATCTTCCTGCCAGAGAGGCTGGGGAGGGGAGGTTCTGCACACATCTACCCTGGAAAAGCATGTGACAAGGGGATGGTTTTTACTACTAGCATGTGAAATGAAAAGGCTAAGTGGCATCCCAAAGTGGGGGCAGGAGGTGCAGCTTCTGGTGCTGGCCCTGGCAGATCCTCTTCTGGCTGCCTTCTTGCTGCTGTGCCTCAGTATCATCCCCAGACATTAATATACTGCTCTGTGAAAAAACATTTCATTGTGAAATGAGAATGGGTTGTGGGGATGGGGAATCAGTCCTAGAGACCTTGGGGAGAGGAGGAGGAAATGGGAGCCCAATCAGGTAATTAAAAATATTTATTTAAAAACTACCAGCCTCATAACCTCCCTCCAAGTCAAAGCTCATCTTGTCAGGTGACTGGAAGGGGAGAAAACAGTTAAAAGATGGTGATGTCTGTTTACAAAAGAAAACTTACAGAAGGAGTAATTACTGCTGGAGGACAAGGGGGCCACTCGAAGCATGCATGAGATGAGCACAGGCACTGATGAGAGCTGAGGCAGGAAGACCACATGGGAAGAGATGGGACTTCCCTGTCAGTTAGTAGTCATCCCTGCCCCCCCCCCCGGAGGAGGCAGAGCCAGGCAGCAAAGAGAACTGCACAGTGGGAAAATATGTGTATTCCATTCTTTAACCAGAAAAAAACTGAAGTGCAGTGGGAGTTCCCAACCTGTTGGCTGACCTTTCTGTACATGCTTCAGGAGTGTCTGAAGGAAGCTTCAATCACAGGTCAGGAAGAACAACCTTCCTGACTTGTCTCACTGGTAGCTATGAAATTGGTGAGTGTAAAAGTTCCATAAACATTGTACAGCATGTCCTGTTGCAGCTTAAAAAAACCCCATGGTTGAAGGCATAATAGTTTTCTTTATTTAAGGGTTTTGAGGCTCAAATGGATAGTAAGACAGTGATGTAGGACAGTTCACCATGGCCATTCCCTGCTGCCTCTGTCTGGAACCCTGGAACTTTTCCTTCCCCTACCTTTGAAACTGCATCTGGGCTTCTATCTTCATTCACAAAGCCAGTGTTTCTGGTCACATGGCTTTGATCACAAGGTGGGTGGAGGTACTTCCAGTCATGTGAAGGAGAAGTTGTTAAGGCTTGTGACTCTTCATCATAGTGTATTCCTCATCTGGTTTCATAGTACTCTGAAACATGCACTTCCCAACTGCTTCAAGCAACCCAGAACTATCTGAAAAAAGATAAAAATGTCTGTTCCCTAACCCACTCTGGTATTGCTACTTATCACATAAATCTCTAAAGGTCTAGAACACTGCAGTCAGGGAGAACATGGAGAAAAATTTCCCTTCTGGAGGCCAGTGTCAGAGTAGTAATGGATTTTAGATCAATGTTTCTACACCACAAAATGTCTGGAGTTTGTCAAAGAAACATTTACTGCATTCACATCCAATACTAAAAGGTTGGGAAACACTTCTGCAGTACAGCTTTGAAACCCCAAGTCCTAACCTGAAACACTAGGAGACTATTCATGTGTGTGTTCCTGTCTGGATACCACCACAAAAAACGGCATATCTTCACAATCTGAAACATATCTTTTTTTTACTACCTTGCTCTTGTAGTGTGTGGTTTTCAAGTGTGGTTCATAGGCCATGTTTTCTGAGTAAGATTTTCATGGAGTTTGGTTTTCTGTGTAAGGAAGTGTTCAGACATCATCTGCCACATTTTAGTCAGTTCTGTATGACTCTCAATTTTCAGTTTAATAATTGATTCATGAAGTTGGAACAATGACAAAAAGAGAGTTTTTAGTTCACTTAATTACAATTTGTGTGTGCTTTTCATCTTAAGGGAAAAAGGAAGCAATTCCTTTAAGTTGTTGGATTCTAGCACTTTGTTTAAGCAACTTTGGTTGCTTAGAGTAACTTCTACCCACAACTCCTGAGTTCTAATCATTGCATTAATCCTGTAAAATAACTGTAGTAACACAGGTGAAAAACAATGTTCTTGTTTGACTTCATTCCAGATGCCAGTTTGTACCAGTACAATATTTTGTTACTTCATCAACTATGTCACTTGCACCAGCTGTGTTAGTGTCTGCCCTCTACTTCCTTCATTATTAACCATGGGTGAAGTCACTGGGGTGCAGCTGGATTGTGTGACTGGTTTGGTTTTTTACATAGTTCTTAAAGAATAGGTTTTTGGTTTGTTTGTTTGTTTCCCCCAAAACATTTTGTTTGCATTTAGAAGTAGAACACATCCAATTGGCTTATATTAATGCAGAAATCACTTTTTACTGTAAAAAGTGGAACATCAGGAGCAAAGGCAAAGTTTTATGCCAGTGGAAACCATAAAACACTGGCAAAACTGTTAAAAAGAAAATTTGTCATGGAAGTGAACTTTCATTACATTTTTCTGTTTGAAAGGAATAGTAAACAAAAAGTAGGATAGGAAAGTGTGTCAGGAATATCAGTTGATGTCTGTATTAGACAAACTCCCTCCTTTCTGTGTAAATCATCTTGCAGTGTCTTGCGGAAGGGAAGCACAAGGCCCACAAAAAAGTGATTCTAGGAGTTGAGCTACTGTAGTTTAACATGGTACATATACACCCTGAGAGGCTTTTCACTTCAGAGGTTTTATATTTAGATTTGTAACTAGCTCTAGAATATACTTTATGATATTTAAAGTATCCCTAACACATTGGGAAGCTCTGTTAAGATTTTTATAATTATTTTTTTTTCTTTTGGAAATAGTCATATGCTGTAATCTTTACTTTAAACTGGCTAAACTTATGTACATTGTGAAATATGGCATCCTGAAAAACCTGTACGTGCTTCCTGTCCTCTTACACACACTGGACTTTGCAATCATATTTTTAGGTTTATACATTATTTTACGCAGGGAAAAATAGCTGCTATTTCATCATTAAGGCACAAAACCTTAGAAGCCTAAGGGTGCAGTTCTGGCTTTTACCACCATGAATAATCATGTCTCCCAAGAAAACACCCAAGCCCACTTCGTGCATAATGCTCAGGGCAGAGTGCTCCTGCACTGAGAGCGCAAAAGACAAATGTCCTGAAACTACTTGAATACTGGTGCCCTGCTCCCTGGGAGAACCCAGGGTGAGTGTTAACAGTCTTTGTCCCAAATTATTCAGTGCTTACTGCTTATCTTCTCCACCTCAGATTTGTAGTTATCCTCCAGTGTGCAATGCCTGTCCACTCAGAAATGTTACCAGGCAATATGCATGCATTATGTAGTCAAATTAGATCACTACACGTATCCAGTAATTAAGGACCCCTATCCTATGACAGGAAATTACTTGAGATACTTAAACCTAGTGTGTTAGGCAGCTCAGAAGATGAGGAGAGCTCATCTGTAGAGTCTTGCATTGAGCAGGAACAATCTCAAGTACCAGGATAGGTTGGGGAGTGACCTGTTGGAGAGCAGGGTCGGGGAAAGGGATCTGGGAGTCCTGGTGGGCAGCAGGATGACCATGAGCCAGCAATGGGCCCTTGATGACCAGGAAGGCCAGTGGCATCCGGGGCTGGATCAGAAGGGCTGTTGTCAGTAGGTCTAGAGAGGTTCACCTGCCCCACTACTCTCTGGAATATTGTGTCTGGTGCTGGGCCCCTGAGTTTAAGGACAGGGAACTACTTGAGAAAGTCCAGTACAGAGCCAGAAAGATGATGGAGTGGAGCATCTCCCTGTTGAGGAAAGGCTGAAGGAGCTGGGACTCTTTAACCTGGAGAAAAGGAGACTGAGGGGAGACCTGGTTAATGTTTGTAAATATGTAAAGGGTGAGAGTCAGGAGGATGGAGCCAGGATCTTCTTGGTGGCATCCAGTGATAGGAAAGGGGCAACAAGTGCAAGCTGGAACATGGGAGATACCATGTAAATGCAAAGAGAAATTTCGTGGTGAGGGTGACAGACGCTGGTACAGGCTGTTCCGAGACGCTGTGGAGTCTCCTCTGCAGATGTTTAAAACCAACCTGGATACATTCCTGTGCAACCTGATCTAGGTGATCCTGCTCTGGCAGAGGGGTTGGATCAGATGATCTTTCAAGGTCCCTTCCAACCCCTAATATTTTATGATAAAAGGCTAAGAAAATTATATTCCCAACAGGCTGATTGCAAAAATAATCATAAGTGGAAGAGATCTGGTTCCCTAACCATATCTAAAACTTTTTCTTGAATTCCATGTGGATCTTCTAACCATGGAAACTGTCCATTTCCTTAAAAAGAAGGATAATGTTCTCTACTACACCCATCCAAGATCAAGAAGGAAAGAGTAATGAACAAACTTTTACTAAAGGCCCAGTGTAACTTACAGGTTCATCTTTGCCAAAGAAATTACTCTTCCACTCTGATCATTTGTGGATCAACAGTTAATATAGGCTCACTGAAGGACATAAAATGGATAATTTTCTAGATTTGTTTTTTTCAGCATTATGCGCAGCTTACTGGGTACTCCCTTAATAGGAAAAGCTCTTCAAGCTATGTCCCTTGAAAGAAGGCTGTGTTCCAGCAGACAATTAGATTCAAAATACTGTCTAGAGTATCTTATATTCAGCTGTAGACATGCAGATTTCACAGACATCTTGCTTCCTTCCTGTAGTCTCAGACACCTGCTCTGCACGTTTACTCACCATCAGAGCTGTTGCAGGTTGGTTGAGCTGTTTGGATGCTACCCTGTGCACTGGAGAGACTGATCTAGTTTCTTGTTAATGCCACATTAGGCCTCTTGCAAGACACAGTTTTGCAATGTCATTTTCCTTTTAAAAAAGGAGTGAAGTAATTTGCTGCTTCTGCCTCCTTATGCATGAGCTAGTACCTGCAGCAACTTTAAAGAATTTTATTTATTTTGACTGAGGCAGTTCAGAAGCAGCACATCTTGTGATTCTTTCTTACTTTCTTTGTATTGAAATATATATCAGTCTTTAATCCTAGTTCTCCTCGATTCCCAGTTATTAATCCCACCAGGAATGTTATCTGTTACTGAGTAAAATGGGGAGAGAGAGGCCAATATTTCAATTATTTCTGTTTCATAATAGAGCTGTGCCTCTGTCTGGATTATGCATGGCCGACTATTCTTTTGACACCAGTTTGTTAGACTTCATTTCACAACAGTTATTCTGTCAGTCAAAGTGGGTCACCAGCCTTGAGGATGAATCACGTTTGGAGACTGAACCACATTTGCATGTCCTTAGCACACTGACTTGGTGGTGAAGGAGTGTGGGGAACTGAGAGTGGCCCAAAGATAGGACTTTCTTAAATGCCAGTGATCAGCAGAAGAGGAATGCTCCTTTTTGGAACTGGAAAAGGAAAGGAAAATTTTGGAGGAGGAGTTGCTGTGGCTCCACTGGTTTCTTTTTTGTGTTTTTTTTTTTTTTTGTTGGTGTGGTTGGTTGTTTTGGGTTTGTGTTTTTTGGTTTGGTTTTTTTTTTTCCTGTATTGTTTTGTGTTTTTTTTTTTTGTTTTGTTTTGCCTTTTTTTTTTTAATATGAATAAATTAAA
>JANHGL010010263.1:6643-23482 GCA_024611195.1 Ceyx melanurus
CATTCCCTTAAGCCATACAAATGCACTTCAGTTCTTTTCCCCTTCTCTTAGATGTTCTCTCAGCAAAATAATTCATTCAAGATCTTCTGTTTCAGCTCATGTAATAGCTAAAGCCAAAGGCCTTGCAGTTTTGTCTGTTATCAAAGCTGGGTTCCTGGTGACTGCTCGAGGTGGAAGTGGAATTGTATTGGCTCGTCTTCCTAATGGAAGTAAGTAGATATCTTCCTTTTATAATGCATAGGAGAATGAAAAAAAAACCAACACAGCACTTTTCTTCATTATTTCTTTTACTGGCATAGACCATCAGATGTGTGAGGAGTCAAGCCAGTAGGTTATGTGATTCCATGGTAGTGGTTTTGAACATAGTTTTAATTAACTGCAATAAAATTATTATTTCTTGTAACATGTAGTAAACATGCTGTTGATTTGTCTTGTTTTGCATGACAGCCTGGTCTGCTCCTTCTGCAATTGGAATTGCTGGCCTTGGTGGTGGATTTGAAATTGGAATTGAGGTATAATTTTTCATTTGAAATACTTGTTGGTAACTTTTTTTGCAAGAAATTAAAATGCATTGGCAAAAATCTCAATGTTAGTGAGGTGGTAGAATATATTTTTTTCTGTTTAAAAAAGTTATTACTAAATTAATTTCTACCAAAAAAAACTAAATAGAAGGTTTGATCCTAAAGCCAATTGGAGTTAATTAAAAGTGTCCTGTACTAATACTGTGTTAAATGATTGATTGCTCCATCTGGCAAGGAACAGTGAAAGCACTGAAGGTGGAGTTAGATGGAGCCTAGCTAATATTACTGTACTTCATGCATTTCCCACTCAAATTGTGATTACTGACTTCACCCTTCATTTTGGGAGCACCAAACTGAATTCCTCCTGTGAAGGAATGCTGCAGAAATTGAGACAGCTTTCAGCCAGAAAAACTGGTTAAGTAAAGGACTCAGTGTGTGCAGAGAAATCCTGTTGATCTGAACCCTATCAGCCTCTCTTTCCCATTTCTTCTTCCTCACAGCTCCTTCACCCTTCTTTGTTTCCATTTTCTTTCTCACCCAAGCCTCCAGTGATGACCTTTTCTTTCTGTTTAGCTTCTGTCTGCTGATTCCCAAAGAGAATCACAAAGCAGTGGTGTGCTGCCAACAAGATCTCTTGCTGTGGGCATTCTGCTTTGCAGAGGAATCCCTGCAGAGCTGATCTGGGTGGTCCCTGCCACCCAGACATGTTCCTTGTCCTGACACTCAGTCAGGCAGCACTCATGTCATTATCAGTAGATCAATATTTTATTATATTCTCATTGTTCACTGTGTGATCTCAGGCATTATTGCTGTGCACTTTTTCAAGGATATTATGAATACAAAATTTATTTTATTTTTTTTTAAAGGGTTTCTCTTTGGTTCTTAGGACTACAGGATCTGAATGCATTACAACACATTGAATTTGAGCCCCAGGGTTTGGGTTTTTTTGTTCTTTTTTCATTTATGACAATGAAACAAACTGCTTGCATGCTTTGATTAATCTATGAACATTTTCCCTTAATCATGTCCATATGATATTTTAGATCATATAACCATTTACTGTTGATACTCAAATAATTTCAATACAGAAGCTGTTTCTGAAAGGGTATTTCTTCTAAGCAATACTATGCCATTCATTTGAAATTTTAGTCATCTTGCAAAATACTCTTTCCTTACTGGCATTATTATAACACAATCTTATTTATTTCTTCTAGAGAAGAGATGCAGTTCAGAAATACTTAGGTGGCTTAGGATCCCAGTGTTCAGTTTATCATTCTTTTAGTCACATGCAAACTTAAAGCCTGTAGAAAGCACTTGAATTTGATTCCTGCAGGAGTGATTATAGTTGTAGTGGTACTTATGGATGGTTTTAAACAACAAGAAGGAAATCACAGACTTCATAAGTCACAGTAAACAACTTGGCACCTCAAATTAAAGATAAATTTTAAAAATTCATCTAAATGCTTTCCTTGAAGGCTTTCTCACTATGGATTCATCAAGCTTTAGCTGTGGATTCATCCTCTTAATGTGTAAGATGAGGTAGCAGCATCCTGAGTGACAGTTTCTCTCCATCCCTGGATGATTCAGAAGCTACTCATGTCAGCCATCTTTTGCTTGGCATGGGTTAGAGGTTACCAGGAGGCTAATAGCAAGGACCTCTCTTCTGTTGCATGTAATTCTTCTGGGCCAGCCTTGTTTTGCCAATAATCTGGTATTTCCTCTTGTATTCCCTGCTGTCACTGTTTGGAATTTGGGGTAAGTTGAAAATTTTTTTTTCTGAACCTGGCTTCCAATCAAGTCCTTGGTAAACAAGTTATCTGTGGAAAGGATAATCCATCACAGTAAGATAAAAAGTGTAATCTACTCTGTTGGACAGGCTGGTACTGCTGCAGAATTTGGTTTTTAATACACATAGCATGTTTGCTGAGCTTTCAGGTAAGATGGTGATCTTTATAGGACCATGCTTTGAAAGACTTTTCCTTCTTTCAAATGCTTCCTGGTTTGGGAAAAGAGTTGTAGGAGTCTTTTAGTGAAATTTGTTAATTCAAAGAGATAGTTTTACCATACTGATGGTAACAGAAATCAACTTAAATAGTAGCAAAATGTCTTTGGTACCTGCATTTTGTGTCACAATCCAGTTTCTTGAAGAAACTGGCTATATGTCATATATTCAAGTCTTAAAAAAATAAATAGTTATATATACACATGTTTTTATGCATATTAAAGCCCAAATTTTGTGTCAAGAACATACTTTTTTTTGTCAGTAACAGGAAAACTTGTACCCTTTTTGCTTTTTATTCTTTGGGCAGTAATTTTTGTTCACTAAGTTCTGTCTTGTTATTAATTCAGTTATGGATGGATAAAAATTACTGTCTTCATCTGATCTCTCCACATCTGAAATTGCCTTCATGCTTGTTTGCAAAAGCCATAGGAGAAAAAAAGCCTTAGAAAAAGCCAGAGCTGTTTTTGTTACAGCTGTTGTTTATTACCATATCAGCATTGGGGAAAAAAAATCAGTCAAATTTCATTTTAAAAGTAGGTGAAATGATTTTTAGTTTCAAAATACCTTGCAGGAAAAGTATCAACTTTGTTATGAAAACTGTTTCAAATTAATCCTTTACAAGAAAAGAAGTAATTGAGAGAATGAGAGATTCTCATTTGAATTAAAACCTTTGTAAATCTGGAGGTGATTTTCATTTGTGGAAGGATATGTCTTAGATATTCTCACCTGTTTTCCTGCAAAACTAAAGATACTTCTCCTGTGCTGTTCTAGTTTTCTTCTTAAAAAGTATAGTACTTCCATTTGATATTTTATAGGTTTCAGACTTAGTGATAATCCTGAATCATGAAAGGGCAGTAGAAGCTTTTGCTAAAGGAGGGAATCTTACACTTGGAGGAAATCTCACTGTGGCAATTGGACCTCTAGGGAGGTGAGTAAAACACTTTGCTAATAGAGGGTAGATTGAAATGTGGGGTAGAATGAACTGAAGATAGTTTTTTAAAGCTATATATAAACATTGATGAGGCATTTTTATATGTTACAAAACAACCTGGGCAAACTATGTGTTGACTGGACCATAGTTTTCTTGTAGCATTACACCTTTCCAGCCACTTGTTGATTTCTGCTTTTTTCCCAATGAAGGTTTTTATTGGTAGAAGGCAAGTGTTCTGAGGTTTATTCTCTTTCTGCAGGAGACTGCTTGTCTAAACTTAATAGAAAGCTACTATGCTGACAACTATTATTTTCATTAACCTATAGGTCTGTCCTTTTTGTCACCACAGTTCTGCCTGACAGGAAATAAAAAATGCACCAAATAATTAATTTTAAACCTTAAGTACTTAAGCCATCTTGCTTTGAAGGATGAGATGATATCTGTTCTATGTTCAGCTGTCCTCACAGTGAAAAGTTTTGCCTCATATCCAGTCAAAACATTTTTTGTTTCAGCTTTGTCCATAGCTTTTTATCCTTCCACCATACACTGTTATAAAGACCCTGGCTTCATATTCTTGATTAAAGAATCATGAAGGTTGGAAAAGACCTCCAAGATGATAAAGTCTAAGCATCTACCTAACAATATCATGACCACTAAAGCATGTCCTGAAGTGCCATGTTTACATGTTTTTTTAACATCTCCAGGGGTAGTGACTCCACCACCTCCCTGGGCAGCCTGTTCCAATGTCTAAAGACTCTTTCACTACAGAAATTTTTCTCAGATTCCACAGATGAGAGAGATCTGTGGAACAGGAGAGGATGGCAAATGTCATCTGCCTTGCAAAGGCATTCAGTGTGTTATCCTGCAACAGCTCTGTGTCCAGAATGGGACATTGTGGCATGGTTGTTAGGGTGGGGCAGACTAGCAAATAGATGGATAAAACAGATTATCAGGCTTGAAGAGCAGTGGAAAATTATTCATGTTGTAGTTAGAAGCCAGATATCTGGAATTCCTCAGGAAATTTTTCTGGGACTCCCCTGCTTGATGTTTTTATCAGTGACCTGCAGGAGCAGATGTAAAATATCTTTTTTCAATTTTGTGGATGACACCAAATCAGGGGGCACAGCTAATACACTTCAGGACAGGGCCACCATTCAGAGTGATGGACCTAGAGAGTTCTAGAGGAAAGATCCAATAGGAAACATCATGAAAGGACAAATAACTGAGTTCTGCAGCCTCATTTGGATGAACCCTCTGCAGTTCTGCAGGCAGAGCAGCCAGGCTGGGGAGCTGCTTTGTTGAGAAGGTGCCAGGGTCCAGCTGGACTGGAAGCTGAGCCAGCAGGTCATCCTGACAGAAAAGGCAGTGAATGGGGTTGGGAGCTATATCAACAGAGCTGTAATCAATAGATAAGTGATTGTTCCCCTTTTTTTGGCACTTCATAGAGTGTACCTATAATTTTGTGTCCAGTTTGGACCCTGCAGTACAAAGAAGATGTTTATAAACTTGAGTGTGTGCAGTGAACAGCTACCATGGTAAAGAACTTGTTTCTAACATCAATCTAAATACACTCTTGTCTAGTTTAAAACCATTGTCCCCTGTCCTGTCACTACATGCCCTTGTAAACAGTCCCTTTCTTGCCTTCTTGGAGGCCCTCTTCAGCTACTGGAAGACCCTGAGGTCTTCTCAAGTGACTGCATTCTCAACAGAGGATGACCAAGAAGACATAGCCCAATTCTTTACTGAGGTGCTTGGCAAGACAGTGAAGGGTGGTAGTCATAAAGAGAAACAAGGAAGTTTCTGACTGGATATGAGAAAGATTTTTCACCATGAATATAATAGAGCACTGATGCAGGTTGTCCAGAGTGTCTGTGGAATCTAGATCTTTAAAAAAAATTGTCTAGACAAAGCCCAGAGCAACCTGATCTCAATTTGATGTTGTATCCATTTTGAGCAGGAGATTGGACTTGGCTGACTGCCTGGGGTGTCTTCAAACCTAAAATGTGATGTGATCCTGTGTAGGACAAAAACTGTAATCTTCCTGTTCTACTGAGGTTTGATAAAGCCTTACTTGAAATATTTTGTGCTGGTTTGAGCACCAGGGAATCAAGGAGGATTTGGATATATTGAACAGAATTCCAAGTCACCACAAACATAATCAGATCATTTAAAAATATAATTAAAGCATGGGTTAATAATTTTCAGTCTTCTGAATGCAAAAGGAGGTCTAACGTGGAACATTCAAATGAGGCAACATTGTTCTGTGCTTCAGAGGAAACTTTATCAAATAACCTAATTATTTTGTACAGGATCCTGTCTGAAATAAGAACTGAAAATGTATTTCAGTTGAATATATTCAGTAGAGTTTGTAAGAACAGAGGAAAGTGAAACTTTTGCTGACTTCTGCTAGGATTAAAATAAAAAAAAATGCTGTTCACGTTGCTAAGCCATATTGCAGAATGTCAACCAAAACTTTTTTCCTTCAGAAACTTGGAAGGGGATGTTGCCCTGAGAAGCTCTGCTGCTGTCTACACTTACTGCAAATCTCGAGGGCTGTTTGCAGGGGTGTCTCTGGAGGGAACCTGTCTCATTGAAAGGAAAGAAACAAACCGCAAGTGAGTTCTTCTCAAATCTGGGAGACCTGGGGAAGGGAGAGTGACTAAAGGAACCAGGACACAGTCAGTTTGGAAAAAGAGTTTGTTGTTTCTTCTTCTTTTTACTTTGAAATCAGGTGGTCCATAGGCATTCAGGCTGGCTACAATTACTTGTCATTCCAGATTTACAGTGTTGAATTAGTTCTGTCCTTTCTCACTAGGTGATCAATAGGAGAAATACAGGGAGAGGGGCTGAACACTTGCACAAAATAAATTTATCCAGACATTGAAATGTAATGATGATCAAACACCTGGCATATTTTCTTTTCTATCAGGTATTATGGGCAGGATATTCGTGCTAATGCCATCTTGCTTGGTGATGTGCCTTTTCCTGCTCAAGCAGAAGATCTTTATGAAACTCTAGCATCCTTCACTGAAGTGTATGAAAATGATGAGCAAAAAAATCATCCAGGAAAAGCTGAAAGGGACCAGAGAAGGGTTTGTGTACCTCTTTCTCACATAAACTTCTGCTGTTGCTGAACTGTTCCTCATCAGTGGTAATGATGGTGTTCATGTGGCATTCTTAACTTCCCTGTTGGATACTTAAAGGGGTAACACACTGCAGGTCCTGAATGTGATTTCATACAGCCATTCAAGTATTGCCTGGTAGCTTTTCTAGACAAGAATGTTGCTGGTTTTGCTTTGCATCCTCAAGAATAACAAAGTATAACCTCATTTCTTTAACTGTGCATAATCAAATCTGAGGTGATGATTCAAAAAATGTATTCAACTATTCCTAATCAAGTTAATCTGCAAATAATGAGCATACCAGGTTTGATGTGGATACTCTTTTCTACTTTTTTTGTCTTCCATTCAAGCAATCAACTTTGCAATATATTACTAAGACTGCAGAAGATGGGTTTTTTACAGATGTTAATGCTATTGCTGGACAAGCACTTGCTTTCATATATATGAAACCCCTGGTGAATTGCTTTCATGAATTACCATCATGTGTATGTCACCAGACCTTGAGCATGCTTCCCAAGTTCATACAACTGCAGTGAAAAAAGAGGGATTTTTTTAATTATTTTTTTTCAGTGTAACTTGGCAAACCTCTAGACTTTGAAGTTACAATCTTCTTCCAGGTGTGATGCAGCTTCTAATAAAAACTTGTACATTTTAGGTAAATGACCCACCTGCTAGACCATCATCAAGACCAGAGCCACCTAAACCCACTGTTAGACCAACACCACCAGGTTAAAAACTTTTTGATAATGATTAGTTTATTCACTGTATACAATTAGAGCATTAAAGCTGATGGATATTATGCAATTATTATAGTATTAGCTATCTCTGTAAAAATATTTTGTTAATACTCTTCCTTGTGCAAAGACTGAAAGCACGTTGGGATAATGCCATGAGCTATAAATGGTAAAGTGTTTGCTTGTTTGTTTTGTAGCAACAAACTTTTCTCTCTGAGAGATTTGCTGCAGAAGTAGTGTTTGTATAGTTCAAGTAGTATGCAATAGCTCAAAGGCAGCATTCATGTCTCTTGGATAAATAGAAGCCCTATGCTACAGTGAAACTTATTAGTAAAAGAACAAGAAACATTATGCATTCATATATCATATAACTTGCTACTTTATTTTCTCTTTTAGCTAAAAAGAACACAAACAGACTTTATCCTGAACTTCCAAGTGATTATGCCTCTGTGGGTAAGTACTAAGCTTACACAAATTTTATTAATGCATTATGAAATCTGATAAGCTCTAAAAGTGTTTTGGAAGACATCTAACAGTATCTAGCCATACATTTTTATTTATTTATTTATTTTAATTTCTATGTTAAAATGAGATTCACGTTTTGTATACTGTCCTGAAAATATTTCCTAAATGTGAATCTTATTCCCTGGCTCTACATTTCAAAAACAATGTTCTTTTTCTGACCAGCAGCTCTTTTGCTTTATTCAATGAGCCTGAAAAATGCACTGAAAGTAGTAAAACTGTTTTATGTTACCATCTAATTGAAGTGAAAAAGAAAGCTGATACAACAAGCTTGTGTCCAAGTCCTTACACAAGGTTCCATAACTCCTGTTTTAATTAAAAAGTTCTTCCATGGGTCATATCTGATCATGCTGGCATAAACACAGATTTCCACTGCAGTTGCACTCAATGCAGGTTTTTTCCATTGCAGTTACAGTCTATATAGGTTTTTGTACTGAGATAACTCCACATTATACTACCAAGATACTCCTTATTTGTTGTTTTGTTCTGATTCTTTTAAGTTTAAAACAGTTTCATCTCTAATGGAAGAGTCTTACTCTGTAGTATTAGCAGTATAACAAACTGTGGAGACTATCATCTGGAAACTTGTGATTAGGGGAAAAACCCCATCTTTTTTTTTTTTTCAAATGAAGCATGATAATAGATCACAGTGAAAAGTCTGTTTCAGGCAGAGTACTGTCATTTAACACAATATTTCAATTATTTTGTGTGAAGGCCAAAATCATTATTGTATTTTCCTTTTTTTTTGATTGTGTAATTAAAGATTTTCTAAAAAATTGTATGTGTTGTTGTCTTTACATTCTCCTTTATATCATCTTGCCATACATGCTGTTAATGTGTCTGTCTGTTGAGGGGACCAGTGTAGGAGAATCTTAAGCAGAGCTGCTGATGTGACTTCTGAAAATCAGAGACTTCCCAACAATCAGAATTTGCTGTTGAGCTATAGGACTTTTACCAGAAGAATGACAGTGCTGGTGATCTGTACTTTGTAGCTGTCATCCAAAAAGAAAGAAAAATCAGTCTTCTGGCTGTTTCAACTTTCCCAGACTTAAAAAGACCCTGACCAGCTCAGAAGAGGTTTATAAATAGTAGGAAAAACCTATACCCATGTTTGTTGTATCAAAGGGAGTATTCTTCCATTAAGATGCAAGTGACAAGGAAAAATCTTCCAGAGCCACCTGTTGATGGTTTTCAAGTCTTTGAAATCAATATGTAGTCTTAATCAGTAATGTTGAAGATTCCTAAAATAACATTGAAGTTTCCTAAAGATTTCTAAAAATACACAGACTTCTCCTAGAGAGGTGCAAGAGGCAGTAAATTCTTGTGTAAATGACATTTTTTGCAAGAAATGTTGTCTCATGGTAAATTTTCATTTAATTTACAAGCTTGGCATGTTTTATTTTCTATTTTGCTTTCTATTACAAATTGTGTTGTCATAGGTAACAGTTCCAATGCTATCTGAATCCACAGAAATAGTGTATGCTCCTAAAGGCTAAAGACTTATTACAGGAAAAAAATCAAGGTTTGTGTCAGTTCCTTTGAGTGTGTGTATACCATAGGCTATATTCATGTTGATAGGATGCTAGAAGAGTTGCAATCCCTTTCACATCAGTAATAAAAGGTGTATTAATGCTGGGTGATGGAATAGAAGGAGCCTCAGGGCCATACCTCCTGTCAGTAATCTCCTCCTTCATGTTTATAGTACAGATGATTTCAATAGACCTGCCCAGCAGGTTTGTACCAGCCAATCTTTATTAGTTTAAAAATAAAGTGTTTAGGTAATGTCATAGAAGAGTGCATGAAACTAATCTTTAGAAAGCTACATTTTGGGTATGATGGCTGCTACAGGGGTAGGTGTTAATGTTGAGCAGCAAGCTTGCCTGGGTTGCCAGCAGGAATTTGCTTTTGGGCAGGGAGGGGGGGGATTGGCACTGTGGTGTTGAGGGTTTGGTTTTGCAGTAGTTACAAAAGTAGTAGAAAGGTTGAAGCATTCATTCTTCTCATTAGATGGAAGAAGACTTGAGGCTGAAACATTTTTAATTATTTTATGTGGCCTGAATTATCAAGATAAGTAATGTAATACAAGCTGTTTCAAATGCAAGAAGAATATTAAATAAAAACCATGTTTTTCTAAATTGATAATGTGATCCTCAGACTCAGATGCAAGTAGATTGTTTTCATGTAACTGAATAATGCTTAAGGTTATGCATTTAGTTATAAAATAAGGTTCAGTAATTCTTTCAAATATTTCTAGAAACTTGGAAATACCACAAATTTTTTTATAAAAATATTTGCCAAGACTTGCAATTCCTAAAAATAAAATAAAATAAAGAATTATATACTTATTTTGATTCAGTGAAATAAGTTCCTACAGTAGTAGAGATTTTTCTGGAGGCTGTTCAGATAAACAAATTAGATTTGCTTGTGAGTATGAAAGTCTGTGCCTTCTCTCTTACTAGAATTAGGGATTTGCAGCTTGATTTTTCTACTTGTCCCCTCTATGTTGTGTAATCTAATCAAAAGGCTGCTTGGTCCTTCCAAGCTTTATTACTATGCTCTAGCTTTACTTTATCTGGATAGAAGATTTTTACAGTTCTATACCACATATATAATATAAATGACCTGTCATTCTTTAGTGGACTACATGGGCATTGTAGACTGAGTTTATTTTATTAGGACCATTTTGAGTTTGCTCAATACTCTACAAGTCTGAAAATGCTGCAGTTCTGTGTTTTCCCAGCAACTGGTAGCAACAGGAGTAACACCAGGAGCTGGCTGAAAGTGAAGATTGTTGAGAACTGAATCACTAACACTTGGTTTGTTCAGTGTCAGAAGTCAGGTGTTTTTTCACTTTTTCCTCAGCTCAGTCAATCAGAAGAGATCTGGTTCACATGTTTGGAAAAGACTAAAAAGTCTGACTTCAAGCTGCCAAGATGCTGCCACAATCAGCAAACAGACTTGAGGCAGAAATGGAGATAAAACCACTTTTTTTTTCCCTTCCAAATACTGTTTTTTCACTATTCATTTACAATTATCACAAATCATTGTGGGTGTGGGTTCTCTGGCCTTGAAAATTCAGACTTGCTTGGCTGAATGTGCTCCCTCTCAGGAGCATTTATGAACAAGAGGCTGCAGTACCCTAAGACACAATGCTCATCATAAACACAAAACCAGTTCTTTTTATAATGGTGTATTTTTTCATAATCTGGAGAAAATAATGATGTTGTTTGAATCTCTTAAGCAGTCATATGATTTTCTGAAAAAAAAATGTAAGAACTTGGGCCTGTGAAGTCTAAGTGTACAAGGGGTTTTATATTTCTCTCCAAAACACTATATTTATTATCTTCCACAAGTACTTGAACTAAATACTGATAAATGTAATTTTTTCTTGTGGAAAATATGTAGCATCTTCTTTTGACTTTTGAACTGAATAAAGTATCTATCTCCAGATATTGAACTCTTAAAACTATTGTGCATAAAATCACCACACCCAAATTAGATTACAGTAAAAACAACAAAAAATATATATATATGAATTTTAAATAGATTTTTAGCAGTAATTTTTCACTTGGAAAATACTATGAAGATATCAAGAGATTGTTACTGCCCCATTAAACATATATTTGCACTGGAAGAAGTTCTATATCAAGCCTACTGATGAAGAAAGAGATGAAGACAGGCAGATGAGAAATTTGTCACTGGTTTAAGCAGCTAAAACAATCCTCTCCTTCCTTCACTGAGGGTTTTTGTGATTTGGCAGCCTCATTATGAAACATTCATGCCTTCCCATATGAATTTGTCTGCAGCTTTTAGACAATGGTGTTTTTGGCTTTCTTCACTATATTGAAGAGCCCTTTCCTACCCCGAGGGTTGGGGTTTTTTTTTGTTCCCTTTGAGACACTTGTGCTGTAATCAAATCACCTTTTGTTCTTCCTTGATCTTTCTTTTGATTGATAAACAGATTGATGAGCTCTTTGTCATAAGCAATTTTCTCTTTCCTCTCAAATTTTAAATAGTGCTACAAATAGGAAATTGAGATGTGAGTTCACTAACATCAATAAGATGCAGACTTATAAAAGCTGCAATGAATTTGAACTAAACTCCAGTCCTTACCTTTATTATTATTTATTCATTTTAACCTTCTTGCACATTGCTATTCTATGTTAAAACAGCTGAGACAGTATTAACTATTTTTGATCAGGTGGTACCATGAGATTGTGGTAAATTTGGTTTGTGTTAACTAAATCCCTCTGAGAAATGCAGCTTTTCATAGTTACTGTTCTCCAGGAATCAGGTCTGGCCCAGTTCTCTGTAATTTCAATAATCTATGAATGCCAGATGGTTCAATATATCTATGAAAATCTGTTGGCTGTGGGAATTCCAAGACAGATTTTCATGAGTCCTGAAAGGTATTTTGTCAAGGAAATTTGAGAGTCTATGTCTTTTGTTTTGGTTTGTTTTTTTTGTTAGTACATTAGAAGAGATTTTGTGGCCAGTTAATAACGTGTTAACTAAACCAACACAATTATATGGATTAAGAATTCACAGACTGTTTCTGAGATAAGCAAGCTTTTTTTAAAAAAAAAAAAATCTGTTTTGCAGCTCTCTGAGGGCAATCACATTATTTTTACTTGTGACTTCACCTCTTGCTTCACTTGTATGCCTGTTCTGACATTCAATTTCCATAGGATTTACCTTGTTATTTTTAGAGCTGCTGCCCTGTAGGATAATGTTGATTGAAAATATAAGTCACTTTATTTTCTGACATGCTTCTCAACTCACTTTTAACAAAACTAGTACTGCTTTGGAACAACTCAAATTTAACTGGAAATCTAACTTACAGCTCTGCATATCAGCCATGCAGTTCTGCTATTAGAAATACCTACTGACAAAAAAAAATTTGACTACTATACTGTAAGAGAAATGTAAGCTTGGCAAATCTCCTCTTGATGAGTGTCTATTGCCTTGGGCGTTTTTATTGTAATTAAGACTAAACACCACAATAATAAAAGTATTTAATCACTTTTGGACCCAATAAAATTCAAGTATCTCTGTGGTCTCAGGCTGACTTTTTCCCAGTGCAGTACCACAGATTTTTGATTTTCCTGTTTGTTCTGGATTTAAAATGCTGTCATCATTCTGAATATTAATTTCCCATCTTGAATTGTAGTAAAAAATGAATCAAAAGCTTTTAACTTTTAAGTAAGATTTTTTTTGTTGGGTTTTTTTTTTGTTTGTTTGTTTCTTAATCCTGCTATCTTCATATACCTGAAAGGGAGCAGGTATCCAAATTCTGTTGTTGAAGACTCTGTGGTTCATACTGAAGGGAAAAATGCATTTTGCTTTTGAACTGGGATTTAAATAATCAGTAGAAACATTATTTATTGCTGTCACTGAGACTCACTGATGTTTTGAAATGTTCACCCTGGGTCATTTTTATAGGCATCAGACTGTACACTTTTAAAAATCTACTCATAATTGGGATGTGAGAACTTGGAGATAAATGTAATAATGTGCTCCATCTGATGGAGTGCTGATAAAGGAAGCTGTTCTTTTACACCTTGTGGATAAGGAACTTAACTGGTTAATGAAATTGTCCTCCTATTGTATGTCTTCATGGAGAAATGGATCAGGCATTTGTAATGGTCAATAATATATACTGATTTCAGTAATTAACTGAAAACTGGATAAAATAATAATGAAATATATTAAATCAGGTATGATTTAATAATATATAATAATGAAATAAGATAAAATCAGGTATGTGCATATTCCTTTAGGTGCTGTGAATATGTGCTGTGTATTTGAACTATAAAAAAACCCACTTTTCACTCTTCCCTCCATTAATTGCTCCTTTTCCAGGAAAGGCAGAGATTTGCTGCAGTATCAAATAGAACTATTTCACATCATAAGCAAGAACCCTCATCAAACTGTGCAGTAGTCTGGTTCCTTCTATGCTGTCATTTGAGGAGGAACTCTAGCAGATTATAGACTGCTCAATATGACTGATACTTGGTTTAGAAAATGTTTACAAAGGGAGATATATGATATATTTGTCATAATCCTTCATGACATTGTCTACTAATTTAGGAAACATTCAAAAGTTAACTCTGTGGAACGTAACTAAAGTACCTTTTTTGTTTGTTTCTTTTTAAGAGTTTTAGCTAAGCTTAGTCTATTTTAGTGTTTTTCATGGCAAGGCTTGTGACATGTTTATATTTAGTTACTGGAAAAAGAAAACGGATATCCATCTGGTGGTCCCCCACAGTATTAATTTTCTTGCTGTTATGAGCTCTTTCTTAATACTAAACTAACCCAGGAAATCCCAGGAAATTATTTTTGAGACTATTTTTATCCCTGATTCACTTTTGCTAGGATTGTACTATTACTATTGTGAATGTAATAATCAAGCTGCTTATGGCTTATGTTGTGACAAGCTGAGAGGAAAATATGTAGCATGCAGAACTGCACTGGTCATACAGAAACAAATAACTTACTGCATATAATCAGCTAACTCAAAATACAACAGGGCACAGAGAGATTGAGGTCAGACGTGCTAGGATGAAATTGGGGTCTTCCTGGTGTGTGCATGCATTGACAGAGAGCTGTTATGCTAAATATGAATCAGATATAGTGGCATGGTAAACTGATTTTTTTTCTTGGCATTTTTTAAGGTCTTGGAATAAAAAATAGGAGATTAGAGTTGAATCATAGTAAAATCTCAGAGCAATCTATGCTTCTTTTAAGTGTAAAGCACCATTAAGGTGATAATTCTGTTTCACAACAGTTAAAATCTGGAATTTATGTATGTGAACATACAAATGATAAATGGTAAAGTCTTTTTATCTGAGGTCCCTGTAAAGCATGTGACTCTATCTTTCATAAATATGCTAAAACGCTCACTTAAAATTGTTTCATAGCTGTGTACTGCATTAGTTAGTATTTTATTTCTGTCTTGTTCAAGTGGAACAAAGGCACATTTAAATTGCTTTCTTTTCTATTTATCTAGAAAAGCCTGTGGGAGTATAGGAGCTTCTGCTTCATTAATACTAATAGAAGCCAAACAGGACTTTTAAGTACTTCAAGGAAGTGATAGATGTAGACTGCAGCAAAAAAATGCCCTGTCCTTGATTCACTTGAGATGAAAACTAACACTAATCTAAGAAATGGAGATGGGTTTGCAGTAACAGTAGGGTGACACTTTACAGATTCATCTTGACAGCAGGGACAAGAAATTTCACTACATCTGAAAGCCCCACGTTTGAGAACATCTTGTCTTCTGCACAGTCCCCAGCTCTCATCCCTGGTGAGAGGCAGGAAGGAGATGGGAGAAAATGCCACATAGCTGTTTGTGGAAGGATAGTGACCATCTACATTATGCTAAGTGCTAAGGGAAGACTCTGATAATACCTTCCTTTCTTTGGGAATTAATTAGTTCTTACCATGATGGAACAACCACTTCAAATATACTTTTCCATGCGCAAAATGACCTCGAAAGATCATCTAGTCCAACCCCCCCCCAAAAGAAATATTGCTTTTTTGATAACTGGAAACCTCCTTGAGCTTTTCATGTAAATTTATACTTAGAAAGATTAAATCAAATTTGTCCCATGCTTTCCTGTTCTTTAGATAAAAATACCTTTCTGTCTTACTACTTTCTCTGGTGGTAGTAACCTTTTTCATCTGAGGTTTATTCTGTGAAGCTCATTTTCATTTCCCCTTGAAAACAGTCATCCTGATCCTTGTCCAGTTTCAAACATTGGTGATGAGGATTGTCAACTGCATTTCACATGAAGCCTTTACAATAATATTATTTTTCATGTTTCAGTATGAAATACCTTTTTTTGTCTTGTATTTTATTGTTTTTAAACATTTCTTCTAACCAATGCAGATAAATTCTTCTCCACACAAGGCTTAACATTTCAATCACTATTTCACAAAACGTTGCCCTAAGAAACTGGCAGAAAGTGCTTCCCAGACTGGGGTAAAAGATTTATTTCAAGTGAACTAGCTCATGTGACAGGAACACATTAGCACAACGTTTGAATCTGAAGATTCAAGAAATTGAGAAGCAAGATACAGAGACAGTGTATTCAGGTTGAGATGTTAACTTGGTATGTGAAGATGAAACATGGATAAGCTTATCAAAATAATACAAGTTCCTCAAATCATTCCTAAATCATCTGTTTGATGTGAATAGAACAGTGCTCAGTTTTCATTACTGTACTTTTCAGAATATGAAGGTTATTCTTACCATTGCATCTCAGCTTTTGTGGTATGCTTTCAGCATAGCAATTATTTGCATTAATGTAGTCTTGCAAACAGTAAAGCCCTTGGTATTGATATAGTTTATTTGACCATTTAAATGAAAATGTAAATGTTTTTTGAAAAGACAGAAAAATCCAAAAAGTAATCAGCAAAAGTACTGTTACAGAATTTACTCTTGCAAGCAGGAGGTGGGGTTTTTTATATCCTAAATATCAAATACATCCACAGATGCTTGACTAAAAAGGCACTTCTTTAATGCAAAAGCTGAGTGTGCTGAAACAAAGATAGAAAGCAATTCATCAGCAGATTAAGATGATGAGCCAGCATGTTCCCTAGTAGGCCAGGAACTCAAAAACAGTGAAATATATTTCATACTGAATGAGCTTAATTTGCATAGTAACTTAAACTTTAAATATAGTCAGGTCTGTTTCAAGCACCAATGAAAGTTTTGTTTGCTGGACATGACACTGTTCAGTAGTGACACAAGTTGGTGACTTGGAAGCAGCTTTGAAGTGCTTCAGTTTCCAGCTTATGTGGAGGAGGTAAGAAATATTTTAGCATTTTTCTGGATTTTACGAGTGTCTTCTAAAAGTGTGTGTAACACCTCTGTTCCATGCATACAGGTTTGCAGCTGGTGATGCATTTCTTCAAGGCTGAGGGAGCTGGGATTGTTTAGTCTGGAGAAGAGGAGGCTCAGGGGGGACCTTATTGCTCTCCACAACTACCTGAAGGGAGGTTG